>JAUZSX010342269.1:0-10500 GCA_034780655.1 Idiosepius hallami
GCCATGTGTTTTATCTAAAAAAAGACCCCTTTTAAATGTTGACCATGCAATCAACTAGGTTATGTTATTTTTGCATGTTAAACCAGAAGGTCGCTTTATAATCAGACATAATAAACCCGGGCAACGCCGGGTAAAACCGCTAGTTAATGATAAGCAGATAGATGCATTTTCTTAAATGTATCTTATTGTCCTTCTAAAAATTGAATTATTTTACCTTTTTTTACTATTATTAAATGAATATTTTTAGATGTCTCTGAGGAACCATTTTTAATATTCTTTTCTTTTTTTTAAATATATTTTCTCTGCTTATTTAACAAAGGTCACAGTAACAACTAAGCTTCATATTTAGTATATCTTTCTTTGACATTAAAACTTTTTAAAATGGCATTATACTAAAAGCCCAGTATTAATGTGCGATCTTCTAACCTTTGTAATGTTATAGATCTTCTTAAAGATGATGATACATTATGAAATACTGATCAATATTTGATGTAAACTCTGATCTGTAATTTTTATACATTATTTTCTTTTTTGTTTTTCATCTTAATTTCATTTTTCTTGTCTCTTTTAAAAGTTTGCTATTTTAAAACTGAATTCCCAATAATAGTGGGATTGACAAGGTGAGTTCAAATTCTTCTAGATCTGCTTTTTTCCTCAGGGATAGGTATGAATCAATTTTTCCTCTTTCATGATTAGAAATAAAAACTGTATACCTACTTTATTACCTGAGTGAAATAATATAAATAAGTACATTGTAATATAATAAAGCATTCTCTAACATATCAATCTTTGTATATATTTGTACTTGTACACAATAATGCAATGTAATTGATTTACATAAGTTATTGTGAATTCACAGTTAACTGTGAATTGAAATTTACACAATTAGCAATTTTTCATTTACTTACATTTTGTTCTAAGATATATTTATATAAGGAAATGAAAGACTTAGGTAACAACTTTTCTGAATGATAGTTTGAATCAACAAGAACCCATTCTAACCAATACAAAAGTAATTGGTATTGTTTGAAATATAAATACTAAATTCAAAATAAAGTCAATAATCCTATGTAATCTTATTGTCTTTTTAATACGATTTCCAACATATAGACTAAAAGTCTCAAAAACTTTCTTATAAATTAGAAAGACATGTCAGAAATCACAATAAATATTAGATTACTTTTGATGAGAATTATATAGATGATCATCTCAATTTAGAGAAAATTTCTTATAAGACAAGTTCAGTTAACCAATCAGAGGATAATATTCATAAACCTATGTCTATTGAATAAATCCTTCCAACTCCATGATTCAAAACAAAAGCTTCTTAACTTTTCTTTGTTTTACCAAAAAATACATCTAATAGAATAGCCATTTAATTTATTTCTTTATTGAATTCAAATCAGTATTAATTTACACTTCATCTATTTCTATTCCTCTGCACAAATAATAAAATGTAAAACTAAGACCATAATCACAGAGCATCTTCTCTTGTATTGGGGGGGGAAGGTAGATAAATGCCAACTAACAATTACTTATAATCTCATTCTACTATTTGAAAAAGCTAAATATTTAAATAGAATATTTGCATTTCAGAAACATAAAAAAAGGATCCTTTTATCTTTTATTTGTTTTTATTTGAACCAAATGAAATAATGACTTTTATTGGACAAAATTACTTGGACTGAAAATAATCAAATTAATATTAGCATTCATCCAAGTAGCCTTTCAATTTCTGCCCTATTTAAATTGGTATCAACTGAAAGACAAAACTTATAATGCTACCTTTCAATGCTGAGAAACATAAATAATGAGGACTAAACTACAATAGTAACCCTACTCAGATATTTATATATATATATATATATATATATATATATATATATATATTGGTTCATGCATTTTATTTGTATAAAAATATTGGCAAACAGAAAGAAAGGGATTTATAGCCTTAATAAAAAAGAAAAAGTTAACATATTTTATTCATATAACTATATTGTTTAAGCCTTTTCATTCCACTAAGGAATATGGGGCAGCAAGGACAACACCTATCATTGTTGTGATTTCTGTAACTTACCTTCTTTTATAAAATTGGGCTGTTAGCCTATTCTAACCTCAAAACTGAAGGACTAGTAAAGTACCTGATATTCCTAAGTGGTCACTCATCTTAGCACTGAACAGGCTCTACATTGTTTAACATCTGTGATCTAGTGGGAACCGGTGTCTCAAATGTTACTTGACCGTACATATGACTATACATATAACTATATAGTGTTTATAAAAACTAGAATTTTAACATTGCAGTAAGCAAAAATAATATCTTTTACATTTCTTCACACCAATAAAGTTTTCATATGATAATTATTTCATTAAATTATATACTCAATGGATTTTCATACCCTATTTTCTATGCACTAAAAACTTTATCTTCAATCTATTTGTTTATAGATTGTGTCAACAAATTAAAATAATCAGTAATAAATAATCAACAATTTAGCCATGAAAGCAGTTATTTATTTCTTTTACTGTTCTTAGAATTTTTTAATTGCAAAATCTAGTCTTCTTGCTAGCCTTTTATTGTTTGAATGAGCAAATGTTAAAAATATTTGTTGAAACATATTGTATTCTAGAACAGCAGGGTTTGTTGTAAAATAGCAAAATTCAAAATTTGGATAATGTGCTTGTTAGGATGACTAACTTTGACTTTTTCAGTGGTATTAATGGAAAATAAACAAAAGATATTAAGCTAAGTTCTGGACCAGTATCCCTATTGATAATTCTAATACTACACAATTTGCGAAAATGTGATTTTAATCTGCAAAATGTCTTCTTTTCTCTCTCTCTCTCTCTCTCTCTCTCTCTCTCTCTCTCTCTCTCTCTCTATCATTTTACAGTTCTTGTTTGAATTTTAGTATGAGAAGATATTCTTTGAAATTTTTTCTATTTCAATATTTGATCTTATATTTGACTGTGGTGCACATAAAATCTGTCCACAGACTCCTCAGTAACCAAAGTTCCATAATATTTAGCACTTAATGCTGCTTCCCCTTTATATTTGTTCATTTGTACTTATAGAGATTCTTGTTTGCCATAGAATAACAAAGAATTGGTTTCAATCAATTTTAATACATTTCAGGAATTATTGAAAGGTTTGAATTACCATTTAAGTGTGGGACATTTTTTCATGAATATCTTTTATATTTGATTATAGAATACTTATCCATTCTGTTATGACTGCCCATTTTTATATACTTCTGATAAAAGGCTTTATATTTTACAATATTTACAATGCTCAGACTATTGCCTTTATATTGATGATTGCATACAGAATGTTTGGTAGTGATGTTGCCTCCAGCTTTCTTCTGCTGATGATCTATGAAACTTTCCTATCTTTATCAACAGTTATTGCTTAAGGCCAGCTCAGCAATCTTATCAGTTGAAACATAATCTACTTATGAATAAATATTGGGAATAATAAATTGTAGTTTATTTTTTATGTTAGTCAATTCCATAATTTTTCAATATTAATGTCCTCTAAGTATGGTGTTTTGGCAAGTAATAATTTGTCGATTCTAAATTACATAATATGGTTTTTGTCCTTTCTGCCCTGTGATTGGCTAATGTTGTACCTCCCACAGTATATGATGGACTGGTCGAATCCTTGTGATTATACCCAACAGTTATGCGACCAAAAATATTCCAACAATAACACTTACCAATGACTTGGTTGACAATGTTATATTATCCTTTTTTTAAGCAATATCTTTGGGATTAGATTTAGTTTATCAGTTATCAACTTCCATATTTGTAAATGGATTTTGAATCTCTTTTCACAAAATAACCATTAATATGAAAAAAAGGAAATAAATACTATTTTAAAGAGCAGTGTTTTCCTAACAATCAACTTAATGCTCTGTATAATATTCCCAGTAGAATCTTTAAAATTGGTGCAAATAAGAACTCCTGGAGTATTTTATTTTTAGTTCAGTTTAAATATTTGTTGGAAACTAAGAACTAGATTGTAACTTATTTCTTATGGATCTTACTTATTAATTTATTCTTAATAGATACTTCATAAATGCTTTAATTGTTTTCATATATTCTCATTTATATTTCTGAAGAATTTAAGTTATTATTTTTCATGAATTAATCTTTATTTATCACTTTACCCCCAGATTGTCTTTTCATTTATATTAATATTAAAATATTATTTTACCTTTTTTATGCTATAGGCAGCTCTTAAAACTCTAGCTTAGCTCTAAGCCAACAATTAGCTCATCCTGTCTTTGACTGCCTAAAACTCAACTTCTATCTTTGTTATATTTATAATTGCTCAATGGTTCATCACAGAATTTATAAGAATCTTTTCTTCATTTTTGGTTAAAATGTTCTTTTCACTTTTTATGATAGACGGTTGTTTTTATAACTTTTTCCTATCCAACATGGTCAGCTTATACACTTCTCATAATTAAGATAACATTTTACTTTTTGTTATTCACAAGAAAGGGGAGTGGGCTTACACACTGAATGAATTGTATAGTACTTAGCAGTAGTCTATGTATAATAAAGAGTTGTCTGTGATCTGGAATTTCATTTACCAATCTTATTCTTTAGCTCTATCACAAACATTAAGCACTTTGCTTTATAAATAGCAGACACAAAAGTTCAATTTATTTCTGAATGTTCTGGTGATATCAAGCCATTATAAAATGGGAAGTTCCAACAGTAATCACCTGCAACATAACATAGAAATGGTTAAAGGCTATTTCAATTTAACTTTAGAGTTCTTAGCATGAATTTAGAAATTAATAAATGTTAGCTTCAAAACTATCAGTTTGAAGGTGGCATGTCTATAATTGCAGTCGAAGATTTGATACAAACTGTCTTAATTCATCTCCAGGCAAGCTGTAAAGAAACAATATATAGAAATCATTTTGGCCTGACTATTAATGTGATATCTATGATGGGGCATGTCTGTTAAGGACAGACTTCTTATGAATTCCCTTGGAAATAAGGAATTTTATGGAGAACAAAGAAAGAAGAAAATTCATGTACAATTCAAAGTTAGAACATCAACAGAACTGCTGTACAATTTACATCCTTGCGACCAAATACGACAACATTGATGAGGTGTGTTTCTGGTTGATTTTTTGGTTCTCTTTTTTACTCTTAATTTTCTTTTGTTTTCAAATTTATTGGTTATGATAATCAATTGAAAAACAGATTTTTGTATTCATTCCCAATAGTTTGAATATGATCATACAAATTTTAAAATGTATCAAATGTCAAAACACATTTTAAGTTGAAGCAAGGAAACTAGCATATTTGTTTATTTATATTTACATATGCTAATAATGTTTAAAAAAAATTATCAGATTTAATATTTAACCAAATGCTTTGAGTAGTGGGTTTTTTTTTTTTCTTAAGAAAATAAAACCAAAATAGTTAGCTTGGAAACAGTGCCTAACATTAAAAAAAATAGTATTGGCTACAGAATAAGGAATCAGCCTTTTTAATAAAGCTGTAAAAAATATTTAAATTTAAGAAATTCTTTGTAGATATCTTTTAAATCAAGACTGTTTAAAAACCTGTTTAATTTAGATTCTTATATATATTTTTAATCTAGATTTTTCAACAAGTTTATTAAAAAAAATTTTACATTTAAATTCTCAATAGATATTTTTCATAATGAGGTTTAGTCAGCAAATGAATATTAAATTCATGTCTCAATGTAAAATAATTTATAAAATTTATTTTCGTTGATTTTGAAAAAATATTTGTGCAATCATATTTAATAATTTTGATACTTCTATTTTATGTTAGATTTGAATCTTGTGTCAGTCCAATTCACTAGTCAACAGAAACTGTGGGTAAAAAAAACATGCACTGATTCCCACTCCTATATGACTATAGAGCATTTCATTTTTAAAAGATTAATATTCATCTTTTTATCAGGCATTTTCAAGATAGCAAACCATAATTTTCAACTTTTGATCTATTCTATATAAATAATAGATTGAAAGTTAAAGGTATTATTCTCTCACTTTCTGCTATCTAACAAAAGGTTAAATAGAAGTAATAATTGATTTGCTGCAATATTTACTGTAATTATTTTCATTAGACATCATAAAGTCAACAAACACATATGATCTTTTAGTAACCTACTGTTAAGAAGGATTATAATTCAGTTTGAAGACCTTTCTATCTTCCAGCCAAAACATGATTGAAATGACAAAAGCACATGTTTTAATTTTAATCTTAAGTAGAAAGTAAAATCATGAATTCCTGGACAATCTATTATCTGGCATAATTTCAAATCTGTTAGTTGTGAATGTGTCACCCCAGAAATGACATTGAAAAATTAAATGAATTGTTGATATTTTAATTCTAATATTTTTTCTTCATATAAAACTATGAAACCAAACTTTTTTCTTTCCCCTTCTTCTGTCTTGACTTAAATTATGTACATACTTTTTTTTATCTTTCAGCCATGATTGAAATAGTTAAGAAGAAGAATTCTAACAAATTAAGAAAAGCAAAAACTAAATTCAGGAAAATTGCACTGGTATTAAATGATAATATTAGTCAATATGCCATTAAAGAAAGAAAGGTACAAAAACTAAAATCAGATTCAAAATATGACTATTTTTATAAGAACAAAGACTTATCTGGTATTCTTCTACCCAACCTATCAATTATCAATTCAAATAAATTTTTAAAGAATTTTTAATCAAATTAATAAAAATACTAATATAAAATATGTTAATAAACATAAACATTACCTAAAGATTTTATAAATTGATATAAACAGTTGCATCTTTATCATTAAGTCATATTATGATGTTGCATAGCTTCTATTCAATATTATTAACTTAGATTTTTAGTGAGAGAGAAAACTATTGTTTTTTAATGGAAAAATATTTACTAAGTTTACAAAACAGATTTATTTGTTTGTCAGTTTATTGGCAACTATATTTTAATACTTTTACATTATTATATTTTACATTATTATACCTTCTAAATCTAATATAAAAACATAATTTGAAAGTATTATAAAACAAATTCAATTTCTTAAAGGAAACACATTAAAAATAAATTATTTAAAAAAATCAAAGTGCAAAGAAGGGCAAGATTTGTAGAATATTATATTTACTTGGTGAGCACCAACCCAAGTTTGGCACAAGGCCATTTTTACATGCTCTTTCCTGGGTTTTTTACATTTGGTGTTACCCTCCCCCTCGATGAGCTGCTCTCCCAAGCTAACGAGCCCCATTTGCCTGAAGCAGCTAAAGGTAAATAAAATGGTTTTGACTGGGATTTGAACTTGCATACTACAATTCTAGAGCAAAGCTTTTACCAATGCTCCACTGTCACTGCCCAAATATAATAGAAGTATATACATTAAGATATTATGTTATATATATTTAGAGCACATAAAATGGCCTTGTGCCTAACTTAGGTTGGTGCTTGACCTAGTAAATATAATATACATAAAGATATATAGATATATTATAAATCTCTGTGTATGAACATTTGGATGGGATTGAGTTTCCACTTTGTTTAATTGAGAATCAAGTGATTAGAATTCTGTTTTTAATTAAATTTTGCTATCAAAGCTAAAGATAGAATTCAAAATATGTTGAAAACAAAATGAATGAATCTTTTATAATAAATCTCTCTTCTTATTCTTTTCATTCAAATATGAACATTCATTATAAGCTTATTTTTGAAACTTTACTTCTTTTCACAACTGAAATAGAATGACAGAAGATTATATGGAGGTCGTTCCAAAAGCAATGCTTCCTATTTTCTTATTTGGCCCCAATGGATCAATAGGAATTGCAAATTGTATTGATATAATAACTGAAATTACGCATTCATGCCCTGATAGTTTCATCTTTATGTTGTAGGTATTGTCGTGTGAGACTCTAAAAAAGCAACTGCTGTCATGAATATGCATGAGAAGCAGAAATGCATCTTTGAATTCTGACATGCAGAAAAAAAAACGATCAACATCCACTAGCACCTGTTGAATATTTACAAACCCGTTAGCTGAGTGGAGGGATGGGTTCATCGATTTCAGTGTGGTGACAGAGATTATTATCTTATATTAACAAATAAATAATATGAAATATTTATTTTAATTAACTTATTTTTCATCTAAAAATGTAAACAAACTTCTGCAAATAGTTTCATTTTCTTTTCTTTTTTTTTTTATTAATGTTAAGAAACAATGCCGAACTTTAAAAAAAAAAAAAAACTATATAGAATCTTATAAAAAACTTTTTCAATAACTATTTTATTTTTGATCAATGCAGGAGCAGGAATTAATAAAAGAAACTTTGAATATTGTAGATAAAATAAAATTTTTAAAAAATAATATTTACGAATACATATAATAATGCATGAAAAGAAGTCTTCTTTTTGCTACAAGCCTTCCATCAAATGCATTCCAAATATATTTTCGAAAGCATGTTTATGAAAAATATCTATAATCTATATATAAATATCTATAATTAAAAAAAAAATTAAAATCTGTTATTATTGCTCATAGTTTTTTCTTTTGTAAAATTTTTAAAAATTCATTTTGTTTCTTTACATTTAATATGTTTGGTATTTATTTGTGAGAAAATAGGTATATTGTGTATAAATAAAAACAATGGAGATGAAGACAATAGTTTGCAAAAATAGGTATACAGATTATGAAGATTTTAGATAATTCCCAAGAATGGACAAATGTAAGGAAAAAAAAGGTCTTTTTTTTTATTTTTAAATAATTTTTTTTTTAAGAGAATGTATTCAGTGTAACAGCATTCAAGCACTTTGTAAAATCCATGTATGATTAAATGTCCACGTGATTAAAAGAATATTAAATGTCTAGTGATTAATAATCGGGTGATGAAATGTCAATACACCCCAATTTTAGATTCAAAATGGAATAAAGACTACAATAAAGAAAAAGTGTTTTTTAAACTTAATTGTGAAATTCTTCTCAATACAATAGAACCTTGTAACTGATAACAGAATCAGAAGAAATTTTTATGTATCATTGAACTTCGATTCTCTCTTGCTATTCTGAATAACAATTTAAATATATAAAGCCTGAAATAAATTTAAAATTATATTCATTTTCCCCTATTTATATATTTTTTTTTAATTGATCAATTACATATAATTCAGTATATATATTTTTTTACCTTCATAAAAGGAGTTGCTTTATCTTTTTTCTCTCTATCATTCTTGAAGTGACAAATTGAATAACTTGCTCTTTTATGTTTAATATTATCACTTTATACCTTTTTCTTTCTTTCTCTCATGTTTTTCTCTTATAATATCACTACAATACATTTTTTCCTAACAGCATTTTTCCAAATGTGAACATTTTTTTCTTCTTTCAATCAATTACCTATTGTTGCTATTACTTCATCTTTAGCTTTTACTGTTATTGTTATTAAAATTATGATGATGATGATAATCATTATTACTATTATTATCATTTTTTTAATCATCATTATTTTTTTTTATTATTATTATTATTATTATTATCATTTATGTATTTGTTTTTGTCCGAGCAATTTCTTTATTCATAAGAATTGAGCAAAGCGTCTCTTTCTTTCTTCTACAAGCAATGATTCAGGTCATTTTAGTAAACTTCCATTTTTAACATTGATAACATTTATGAATTTGCTTCTAAAAATAAATGCATGAAAAAAAAATGCCAAACAATCACAAATATGGTGTTAAACAAAAAGTCAATCAACACTTGATTGTAGAAAATATGAAGCTACTTTCTGAAGGATGATAGGCAGAGGTTCAATCACTCTATGCACTTAAAAAAAGTCCTGCCATAGCTGAAGGTTATGAAATGGCTATGACAATTATGCTTTTATTGAAGAATATGATTGCCACAAACTTGACTAAATTGCAATTTTAACATTTTTTTTAATTTTGTAGTAATTAATAATAACTACAGAATTAAAAGAAATGATAAAATCACAGAATAGTCAAATAATGAGAAGGGCTTGGACAAGCATATTCTTTAATTAAAGCATATTGTCATTGCCCTAGTTATGACATAATAAATTCCTCAGTTATATTCTCAAATACCAAATAAAATGCTCTGCAAAATTTACCATATTTACTCTTACACTAATTGTTGTGGTAATATCATCTTATTTTAGACACATTTTACTTTTGGATATGAGCACTTATGTAAGTAATGTTGCCTATACTATAAGCTATATAGATTAGTATGAAATGAATTACATAGATAACAAGCTAAGTTGCTATAAAATTAAAATCCAATTTATTCATCAATCTTATTGAGGTTGGTAGAAAGGTAGGTCAAGATTTCCTATTGGCTCATTGTGTTTCCTACTGCTAAAAAAATGTTCAATAAGAATTGGCAAAACTATTATGATTGATTAAATAATTTTATGAATACATGTTCAATTAAATATCAAGGTGTGCCTCCACTCTATGCATGTTTACGAGAGATGC
>JAUZSX010342280.1:0-10500 GCA_034780655.1 Idiosepius hallami
ATAGGTGAATGCAATGGTTTTGACCAGGATTTGAACTCGTGTACTACAATTCCAGAGCCAGAGCTTTTACCAATAATCCAACCTTGTTGTCCATGTGCCCACTGCTAAGTGTTTATTTATATGATTGTTCTTTTATTATGTTGAATTTTTAGCATCTTTGACAATTTTGGGGTTATTTTTACAAGAAATGGAAATTTATTTTTTTTTATCTTTTTTTTTTTTTTTTTTTTTTGAGAGCGTAATTAAATATTTTTGTCACTGGAGATAAACAGTTGGATACTGGAATTGTAATATTCATGAGATTAAATCCTAGCTGGTCTGTTTAGTTTCACATTTGGACTTGGAATAATGCCCATGTGAAAGGCATGAATCCCCCCCTTTTCCTTCAGCTATGGGTTAGGGCAAGTGCATTCCAAAAAACTAAAAAAAAACAAAGTAAATCGTAAATTCAAGCAAAAAGATGACACAAGTAAACTTTCATCTCATTATAAGCCTGTATCAATATATACTTTAATTCATTTTTTTTTTTTTAAATTTCTTTAGACCTGAAGATCCGAGAAAGAACTTCCTTGTCGATAATGGTGAAGAAGATGCTGAAGATGAAAGCTCTGTTGAAGAAGAACCTTCCGACAAAAGTCCAGAAAATTTGGGCGGTCAGCCACTACCCAACCCGTTCACCGGTGGTTTGCCCTCCCCAAACTTGGACTCTCGACCAGCCGGCACGTCACACTTGGTTTTCTCAAATCCATTTAAGGAGGAACAGAACCGCAGAGAGTCCATCTTGGAGCAGCATGTCAAGATGACGGAGCACTCTAAGAATGCCAAATGCAAAAAGCAAATCTGCTGGAAGTTCAAGCGCGGCAAATGCCGCTTCAGCAAAAACTGCAAATTCTCGCACGACATAGACAACCATATCGAGAGTCCCCTGGTCAAGAACCAGAACAGTGACCCCCCAAAACAATTCTCAGAACACGCCCTTCAGAACAATTTTGGCTCCGATCTCTTTGAGACGGCGCCGGAGGAGGATGAAGACAATTATCTGAAAGGTAAACGAAAAAAAAGGTCCGGCATGACTGACAGTCTGATGCCGCCAAAGAAAGCCATGGCGGCGTTAAGTAAGATCCAGGCTAAAGAAAGACCCTGGACTGTTAAACGGTAATTCTTAGATAAACATGACATATTCAGAATTTTTATTTGATTTCAATTTTTTTTCTTTTTATTTATTTATTAGGGTGAGATCTCTCTTATAATAAGTCTATGACAATATTATATTTACTTGGTCGAGCACCAACCCAAGTTTGGCACAAGGCCATTTTTACGTGCTCTATATACCAGAGCATTTTGCATTCAGTGTTACCCAACACCTAGACGAGTTGCTCTCCCGAGTTAATGAGCCTCATCTGGCCGAGGCAGCTATAGTTGAACGTAATGGTTTTGACTGGGATTTGAACTCGTGTTATACATTTTCAGAGCTTAAGCCCCAATTTTTCAGGCTATGACAATATGCTTTTATCACTCAGTAGAGTTGGAGGATAATAGACTATTTTCTATTTTCAGTTAGGGATATTTTGAATTCCATCTGTGAATTTTTATTTGACTTGAAGATCCTAGGTTTTATGCAAGATTTGTGTTGGCTTCATTTTTAAGTCATTTGAAATCCTAAAAACAATTAAATGTTGAAAAGGGAGGCAATTCTATCTAAATCAATACAAAATATGAAATCAGTTGCATATATATATATATATTATGTTTACATATATAATAAATGGTATTACGTTAAAACAGAACAAACACATTATTATTTTATAAACTGATACACTATGTGTTTCACTGCTTATAGCATGGTAAGACTAGAGAATCTATTGTAAATCAGTAATTATTACTAAAATATATATAAGTTTTAAAGAAATAAGGTTTTTATTCTAAACTCACATAATGGAATACAACTATTAATTTTTCATTTGGTCCATTTTTCTTTTTGATTCAGAAAGCAACCAAAATATAATTATTTGGACTCATTTCATTTGGATTCTATTTTTAGCTAATTTGTGATCCAGATTGCAACCCTAAATTAATTTATTTCTCCTGGTTCTTTTTTTTTTTTGTATTTTTTGTTCCGATTAAACCAAATCTAATCATTTTTTTCTCTGGTCCATTTCCCTACATTTTGATTTCTGCAATCAAAATCTAACCACTTTTTCCATGGTCCATTTTCCTCTTTTTGTTGTCTACACTGCAACCAAAATCTAATCATTATTTTTTTCTGGTCCATTTTGCCCCCATTATTTGTGGCGTAGACTGCACTAAAAATTTAGCCACTTTTTATGTGGTCCATTTTCTTCTGATTTTTGTGATTTAGTCTGCAAACAATAACTAATCATTTTTCTTTAGTCCATTTTCCTCTACTTTTTTTGGTTTTGACTGCAAACAAAATCAACCCATTTTTTCTGGTCCATTTTTCCCCTTTCATTTTATGGTCCAATTTTTTATCAAAATTTAATAAAATTTCATCTGGTCCTTTTTTTTTTAATCTTTCTCTGAAACATCTTTTTCCAACTTATATGATAAACTTTTGTTTCAGTCATTAAGAGGTCTTGATTGATTATGCAATAATCATAAAAAAACAGAGCTTCTTTTTGATGGCAAAAAATAATAACCAATAAAGATACATTTTTATTTAATACAAGTTTATTTACTGTATTTGAAAATAAGATATATTTAGAAAAACAAAGCAAAAAAACATCTTTTTTAAAATAAAATATAATATAGATACATTTTTATTTAATAGAAACTAAGTTTATTTACTGAAAAACAAAGATAAATTTTTTTTAAACAAATATAAATTTTTGTTTAATAGAAACTAAGTTTATTTACTGTATTTGAAAATAACATTTAGAAAAACAATTTTTTAAGGAAATAAAGAATAAAACCAAAGCCTCTAACTTTTTTAATGGTATAACAAAAAAATAACAAACAAAGATCAATTTTTGTTTTATAGAAACTAAGTTTATTCACTATATTTTAAAATAAAAGATATATTCAGAAAAAAAAAAAAAAAATAAAATAAAAGAACATAGTAGTAGTAATAACTGGTGATCTTGAAAAAAAAACTGCCAAAGTTTATTTTCAAATAATTAAAACCATTTGTATAAAGTTTTTTTTTCTTAAATTTATTTTGTTACACTTTTAATGTTAAAAAAATATCAGCTCTATATTTAACTAGAAATTGTAACACTAATTCTTTTGTTTGTATGAAAAGGCTTGATTTTATTTGTTAAAATTAAAACTAGAAAAACTTGCAGTTCCAATGAATAAGAATATTTGTTAAAAAAGAAAAATAAGAAAAATAAATATCATTATTCATGGGATTTGCCAGATTTTTTTAAAATCTAAACATTAAAAATAATGTTACTATTAAGTTGTCCCAAAAGTTTGTAGGCACTTGTAAAACAATTAAGAATTGCATAAAAAGTGAAAATTTTATGCAATTTTTTCTCTCTTTCGTTCTCATTCTTTCTCTATCCCTTAATTTCTCTTTTTCTCTCTTTCAAACTCTGTCTCTGTCTCAATTTCTGTCTTTCTCTCTCTTTTCAATCCACAAACACTCCACATGTTGAGTTTAAGAGAGAGAGAGAGAGAGGGAAACAAAATTGTTTAAAATAAATCCTCAGTTTCTGTGCTTATGGAAAATGCGATCTTGTAGCTGCGACGATTATCGAGATATGAACTTGGCTGCAGCAGCGCTTTGTTGTCGGGATATTGTCCAAAGAAATAAAAAGAAAAAGAGAGAAGAAAGATTTTGACAGAAGAGAAGACCCGGGAAATGGTGTGTAGCAAACTACGAGGTGGTGTTGTTATTCAGTGCAAAGATCAGTGAACTTTACATGGGTATAGTTGTTTTGAGTGGACGAAGAATTGTAGAATCTGAGACTTTGGATTAAATGAAGATATTTTGTTTTCAGTTGAAAAAGAGTTTATTGATCTATTACATTGAAGAAAAAAAACCTGGAGAAGAACAGTGGAAGGAGAAAGAGAGGATATGTGGCTTTCTTGGGGGCAAGCTGGCTTGGATGGCTCAGGGTAGGTGGAAATGAAGGGATTTAGTTGCTGCCCAATGCACCACTGGGTGTACTGGTTAATGATACATTGAAGAGTTTATTGTATTGATCTGTTAGATTTAATAAACTATTAATTATAGTTTCATTATATTGAAAATAAACCTTGGCTAATGTTCTTCAAGACAAGTCCCCAGAAAATATTCCAAGAAACAAAAAAACGCACCGTATATTTTCAAATATAAGTTGAATTTTTTGCAGGGGGAAAGAATCCATATTTCAGCATATTTTATTCAAGTCATTTTTAGTATTTATGTTCAGCGCTAATGTCCAAGTAAAAGGTCTTATATTTATTTCTAGAGTCAAAAAAATTATATTTTTAATGTGTTTATAGAAGTTTCCAGGTTTTAGTTGAAGTTTTATTTACATACAGGGAGTTCTCACTTTACGTTCCTGAAGGGCTTGCGTAAAGTGATTTTTTGCGGAATAAATAATATATCTGGGTTAAACTGTAGACTACAGGGCATATGAGGTTGGCGAATTGGGGATGGGTAATATAAACTAACTTATGGGACAATAAACACATTGTATTTCTTATTTTCTTCAGTTTATTTTTCAGTTTGATTTTCTTGACATCGTGTAAATTCAAACTAATCACTTTATGTGACGGATTTTTTGTTGGTTTTCATCTCACTTAAATCTGAAAACACAAATAGTGAACACGCATAAAATGAGAAGTCCCTGTATATTGTATAACATCCGAGACTTATCAGATATCTGTAGACTTACCTTAAATTCAAAATCCTGAGTTATGGACTAGAATTCTTCCTCTCTCTCTCTCTCTTAATTTCTCTCTCTTACTGCAGTTGCAAGGGCCCTAAGCACGGAACTGAGCAGTTATAGTTTTGTATGATTGTTTGTTTGTATAGTATTTAACGGCATATCAACCTTTTTAGGTCATTTTAATGCCGAGAACAATTACTTTTGATAAACGTTATTTTAGAATGGCATATCAACCTTTTTAGGTCATTTTAATGCCGAGAACAATTACTTTTGATAAACGTTATTTTTATACACACAGATTTTTTTTTAAAAACACAAGTTGCATTATTTAATCAATAGCTGGAGGGAAGATGGAGATTTAAACCTTTCCCAAGGATATTTGTCAACATGTCAAAGTACACGGAACAACTTGGATTCAAACCCACATACCAGGGTTCTGAAGTCTGATGGCCTATCCACTGGGCCACATCGACCACCCCTTATTATTGATTATAATAATATAATCAGTTTTATTTGTTAATTTGGGGGGGGGAGGCCATTTCACCTAATGGGTAGGCTGTTGGACCTTGGATTTGTAGTATGCAAATTCGAATCTCAGTCATACCATGTGCGTTTATAATTGGACCAATACCCTTGGGAAAGATATGAATCTTCAAGTTCTTTCCAACTATGAATTAAATAAATAGCAAAACAGTTAAAAAAAAAACTTTGAAAAAAATAACTGTATGCATACAATGATAGTTCTTGGCATTAAATGACCTTAAAAGGTTGATATGCTGTAAAACACAAATACATTTTATTAATTCACTAAAACAGCTAATATTTTTTTATTTTTCATACACACACACACACACACACACAGGTTTGCAGGTTTTTTTTTTGTTTTTGTAGCAGTATGATAGTAGTCATAGTCTTTTTCTGTCAGCTTGTTGGGTTGTCATTTTGTTATGACAAAGCTGTCGAACAGTGTCTTCGACCTTTAGTCTCTCCAACTTGGGGACCTGACTGAGTGAACCCACAAGTGTCAGCAAATAGAGAAATAAAGGCCAACATTTCGATTGCTTCTCTATATTCTCTAAAATTCTTTTTCTCCGACAAAACTTTAACAAAACTTGAAATGATTTAAAAAAAAAAAAAACCTTTGCATATTTGTCCCCAAAAAGTCAAATACAAGATATTTGAATGGATATAAACGAAAGAAATAATTACTGTGTACGAATATCAATAATTCAATTTATTGATCGGAATTTCGTATCAAAATCCAAAAACGATGAAGACGAATGTTTTTGCTTGATTCTACCTTTTTACATTTGACTAAAACTTCTTTTTTTTAATTCTTTGTACAAATCATTTTTGAGTTTTACATAAACTTTGCAAGTCTTTCTGTTTCTATAAGGGAAAAATCTAATGCAATAATAGGTTTTTGCCACAAAAAAAATGCCTCAACTCTTAACAGCATGAAAATAAAAATTGAAAAAAAATTGAAAATGTCTGTTTTAACATCATTAAAGAAAGATAAAATCCATATATCTATAAAAGTAAGAATGTGTGTCTGTGTGTGCATCACAATGAGTATCTACCAAAATCCTCTGTCAATTTTTGGTCTACTAACTTAAAATTTGATATCATCGGTATTTAGACTTGGTTTTTAATAAGTTTTCAGCTGGAAAATTTAGCTGCTAAAGTGTCAAAGTTAAATATTTAACTTTTCCAGTTTCTACCATAATACAATGCTAATTTTGGGTCTAAACACTTGAAATTGAGTATATAGGTTATTTGAACATGCAAAAAAGTTTTTAATTGGCATTGATCATAATAAAGATATCTGCTAAGTTGCCAAAAGTTAGAATTACCAAAAGAAAAATTAAAATGAATACAAAAATGAGCATTCAGACTGAAATTTGCATATGTATGATACTGCTTACTTATATAATAATAGTGGCAAATCCCCAGGGCCAGGGCAAAATCGGGCAATACTTCTAGTATCATATAATTTCTAAAAGACTTTACAGTCTGTCTATCTATCTATCAAAGTGAAAATGTGCATTCTAGATCATCCAGTCTTTAACAAACTCCTGAGCAATTTTTGGTCTACACACTCGATTTTTTATATATAGGGCTTTCAGACCTGGGGAAAACTTTTCAATCAGTTTTTAGGCCAGAAATTTAGCTGCTAAGGGGTCAAAATTGAAAGATTAGTCACTTCCAAACTACTTTGCCATTTTTGGGTCTAACTACTTGAAATTTGGTATTTATTAAAAAAATGGTTGTTGTTTGTTCTATTACTTGTCGAGTAAAATTTCTAAAGCATTTACAAAGTTTTGTGACAAGCTAATATTTCTACTTTTTCTTAGATAAATACACCAAAGTAAATAAACGCACAACTACAAATAAAACGTGTCTAGCATTGGAAGAACCATTTGGCAAATCCTGATAAGAAAGTGTAGACGAGATACAAGCCTCACAAGTACGAAAAGTGCTGTAAAGACTTGTGAAACGTTATTGCATAGAAAATATTGTAATGACACTAAACGGTTTTAAATGGTTCTTGAAATGCCATAAAAACCAGAAGACGGGGACATTTCTTCAGTTTAGAGGCACATTAGGGAGAAACACCAAGTTTTAAAGCAATTATTGTTACAAGATAACAGGGAAAGAGTAATTGCTAGAAAAATGCTAGATTAAACAGAAAAACTGATATAAAATCCCACTTAATTGTCAACTAAAAGAAAAAGAAAGCATTTTTGTTCTTGAGTGCCAATTTCCAGGGCTCTGCCTAGCATTCCCACAGACCAGGCAATTGCGTGAGGGCTGCAAGCTCCATAGGGGCCACAAGGCTCCTTGGCTTTACAGATCTTTTGTAATGCAAAAAATTACTATAATAATTATTTAATAATAAAGTTAACTAGAAAATCATTTTCACACTTATATGTTAAAATATACATCTATCAATGAATCTTTCTGTCTTTCTTTATGTGTGTATGTATATATAGTCTTTGAACAAAGTCTCCAGTATGTTGAAGGGGTGAAAGTGGATTTTTTTTTAGGGTAAAGGGGCCACAAAGGTCATTCTGCGTCAGGGCTGCTGTGTGACTAAGCACAGTTTTGCCAATCTTGCACCGATTTATATATGCAGGGTGTCCAAAAAGTGATTGTGCACCATGATGGGTATATAAAAATTGATATACACAAATAAAAATAAATTTTACTCTAAAACTGTTGTAACAGAGAGAAAATGACAAGAACACTAGGGAACAGTGAAACAAACGTGTATTAATAAATAGACATGAGACATGGCCGCCGGGCAACCTGTTGCTGAGATGGGCTCGTTGAGACTGCCTCATGGTGCCGGCATCATCCTCGCGCATGCGCTGACCTGCGCCGATTCGGGCGAGTTTAATCTGAGGGGTGTTCACTTCTCAACAAAAACATTTAAAAAATAAAATTTTTATCAATAAATAAAGTTTTATTTATTTAATTTATTTATTTATCACATCTTATCTAAAAGGAAAGGCTGGAAATATCCTCCATAAGCATTATGACATTATTTTCTACAGCATACCAACTTTTTGGACACCTTATCTATACAGTCAAAACCATTACATTCACCTTCAGTGGCCTCAGGCAGATGGGGCTTGTTAACTTGGGAGAGCAACTCATCTAAGTGAAGAGCAATACTGAATGCAAAAAACTTGGTTATATAGAGCACATAAAAATGGCCTTGTCTCAAACTTTGGTTAGTGCCCAACCAAGTAAATATAATATATACAGGGTGTCCAAAAAGTTACAGTGCGCTATTGTTATATAGAAATTTAGATAAATTAATAAACAGTAAATTTTATCATAAAACATTTAAACGATACGATTTTTACCAATAAAAAAGTTTTTGTTTATTTACAACATCACAGCTTATCTTAAAGAAATTGCTGGAAATGTCCTCCATTGGCATTAAGACATTATTTTCTACTGCAATTTTTACCAATAAAAAGGTTTTTATTTATTTACAGCATCACAGCTTATCTTAAAAAAAGTGCTGGAAATATCCTCCATTGGCATTAAGACATTAGTTTCTACTTCAAAGCAACATTTCAAACAGCTTGTATAATAGGTTAGATAAGTTTAATAAAGTAGACCATTTTAATTAGTTTCATATTTGGGACAATGTTTATTGGATGTTTCTTGTAAGGCAATTAAATTGTAAAGTTTCTTTAATTGGCTAATCATCTTGTCATTCCCTTTTTTTGATGATGATAATCTTTTGTCTCAAAAGAGAAAAGACAAAAAAAAAAAGAAAAAGAACAAAATAATCAAATAAATTTTGATGCCAACAATTTATAAACGAGGGAAATATTTAATTAGATTTGATTGGTGTCATATTAAACAATTTGGAGAATCAAACTTACTTACCTTCAGATATATATATATATATCTAGACTCAAAGAAAAAGGATATATATATATATATATATATATAAAAATCTGTGTAGTAAGATTGCTTATATTTAGAGTGCTCAATATCAGTGATAGAGCATGTAAATTAGTTAAGTGTAGACACGGAGTCAACAGCCTTCAGTGACTGTCAGTATCTGACCTGCGTGATCATCAGTTGCCGAAGGCTGTTAACTCCATCTCATCTAGGTGAAGGGTAACACCGGATGTAAAAAGCCCGGGTAAAAGAGCACGTAAAATGGCCTTGTGCCAAACTTGGTTTGGTGCTCACCAAGTAAATATAATAAGTTGAGAAACCAATATTTTATTGATTCTAGGATTTCTTAATTTGGATTTTTTTTAACTTTTGTTGGGTTTAAAGCCATTTTTGAAGGTGAGTAAAAGCTGCAAATTTAGAGTTAAATTAAAAAAAAGTCTTTATAAAAAGTTGTTTGCTTTTCTTTTTTATCCCATCTTTCCCTAACAAAAACACGTCGTCCACAACAAAAAATCCTAGCCAATAACAAAAGCAGTTGATGCCTACCAAACAGAAATACATCAATTGGTTCTGCTAGAGAAAGGCCAATCCTTCATGCCAAATTTAAATCATTGCATTGAAAGTGTTAAACTTTTAACCAAATCAAGATCTGCATTGTCTGCAGAATAACATTTAAGCCATTTTTGAAGACCATTTGACATAATCTATTAACTTATAAGAGCTTTTAGATCTGAGAAAAGAAAGTGAAGAGAGATAACTTTATTCTAAAATTTAATAATCATTAATTTGTCTCATTCAATTCTTCTGAAAGGTGGAAATAAGAATTTAGAAAGTTCATAAAGCAGTTGGATAGGCTATTAGATCATCCTACATCAAATGAGTGAACCAACAACAATGGATAAGTGCTTATTATCTATTTATAGGCTTAGTTCATATCATAATTATATTAAACTTTATTAGACTTAACATCTTTGTCCAAAAATTTGAAGAAGCTCTTTAAAAAATGATTTTATAATCATTGTTTATTCACTGAAGTAGACATTTTGAGTTGGAAGATTTTTATTCCAATTATTTCACTCCTAATACATGTCAATTCAAAAGTGGACATATCTACTTGGTAAAAGCTTGGGCTCTGGAATCGTACCACACGAGTTCAAATCCCAGTCAAAACCATTGCATTCACTTTAGCTGCCTCAGGAAGATGGGGCTCGTTAACTCGGGAGAGCAACTCATCTAG
>JAUZSX010342291.1:0-10500 GCA_034780655.1 Idiosepius hallami
GCATATGAACACCCATGGGTGTCATATCTAGTGATAGTGAGTTCAAACGGTAATACTGCATATGAACACAAATGGGTACCATATTTAGTGATTGTTAGTTCAAATTGCATATGAACACCCATAGGTGCGAAAATACACTAATACCGTTCAAACTGCATATGAACACTCATGGGTGCGAAAATACACTATTACCAAGTGAGCTATAAACTAAACACTCTCAGAGTACAAGAGAAACGAAGAAAACATGGAAATTCCACATGTGTTTGTCCTCTTGGTATAGTAATTGCTAGTAAATTGTCTGTGCTTAAAAAAGCATCTTTAATTAGCATACATAATCTATTGAGAGAAATATAAACTCAAAATCTTTAGGAGAATCAATAGACGGAGAAAACGCGGAAAATCTTGATTTACGAATCATTTCGGTTTAGAAATTGCTAGTTAATTATTTGTTGTTAAGAATCAGTTTTTTTGTAAGGATACACAATCAAGAGAAATACACACTAAACACTCACTCTCCCTGGCCTGGAGAAATATTGAAAATAAGAAAAACTATTGGTATAATTGTGTAATTGTTTGTTTGTTTTATGTTTTACGGCATATTAAGCTTTTTAGGTCTTTTAATGTCCAGAAGAATCTTTTAATAAATACTTACGTTTTTTAATAGCAGAATTTAGTTGAAAACTGCAGGGAATGTGCGATACATACCTTTCTAAATGGTATTAGGCCAATCCGATGAACTACTGGGGTTCGAACTCGAACTTTAAATGCCGAGAACAATATTTAATGAATACTCACGTATTTTTTTTTAAATAGCAGAATTTAGCTGATAGCTGCAGGGAATGAGGGATTCATACCTTTCTGAATGGTATTAGGCCAATTATTATGAACGCAAATGGAACGACTGGGGTTGAACTCGTATACCTAGATTCCAAACCCGACTGCCTACCCACTAAAGAAAATGGGCTTCCCTGCAATTGTTTGTATTTTTTTTTATCTATTTATAATAAGAACATGTTTAGAATTGAATAAAACAAACAAACAAAAAATCAAACTAAAAACAAAACGAATTCAAAAAATAAAATATCAATGAATTACAAAAGAGGTTAATTGTTACAGTAAGATTTAATTGGTTTTCGTAATGAGATCCCTTTAAAAGAAAAATTGCTTTTCACTCTTTTAAGTGAACTGGCTTCGATTTGGAGAACATGATTATTTCATTAGGGATTTATTACCGAAAAGTTCTTATGAAGGGCATCATGAAGATTTGTGAAGAGAAGCCCTATGATCAATGATTAGACTTTGATAAGCAGAAGCCGATCAATTTAATCGTGATCGAAAACATTAACCCAGTTTTACAAAATCAGTAGTAAAATGAGATGAAGAGAATAATCCAACCATAAGCATTTGATGGTGTCTTTAACTCTTTGGCCCCTAAGAGGCCGATATATCAGCCCTGACAGGATAAGTCAAAAAAAGACATATCAATATTTTGGCATTAATATGTTCTTCTAATTTAACTCCTTTGAGGAAATACTTAGTAATTTTGATAAATTAAATATGATATACAAATATATACGTTTATATGGGTGAGGGAACAACACAGACAGACAGAGAAATAGATTGATAGATATATATTTCAACATACAAGTGGGGGTAATGATTTTCTGGTCTATAATAATAATTATTTTGATAAATATTTGCTTTATAAAAGATCTGTCAAACCTGCCGCCCTTTGGGGGCTTATAGCCCTTATGCAATTTCAGGATCTGCAGCGGAGCGCCGAAGCTCGAACCTAAGTTTTAAATCATTATTACAAATAATTTTAATTTTCTTTTTTCTATAAAGTAGAGAATTATGAATAGGTATCGGCGGTTACTCGTGATCGAGCATGACTATCCTCCGTCTTGCTCCTTGTGGACCCTTTCGGAAGAACTGCTGCGCGCCATGTATTTTAACGTGGGGAGACTGATGCACCTGCAGTCACCACACAACCCCTTGGCAAAGGATGGCCTTGTTCCAATGGCATGGAGAACCACGATGACTGGAGGCCATCTGCTGTTGAAGCCTTCATCCACCTTCAGTGCCGTTGTGTCATGGTAGACATCATCCACCATATCCACCGTTGGAGTCTCACTCTATTTAACCCATAACTGGAGGGAAGATTGGGCTTTATTCTTTTCCCAAGGGTATTCGTCGATATGTCAACGTAAACGGAACAACTTGGATTCGAACCCGCATAGTACAGTTCCGAAGTCCGATTGTCTATCCACTGAGCCACGCCAACCGCCTAGTATAGATCTACAGGGTGGACCAAAAGTTAGGGGGAAAATCACTCAATCACTCACCTACAAATTTAACAATCACAAGCCTATAATTCTAACAAGCACAGTACTAAACCACAATCTTTGGAAGTGTTGAAAGAAAGAATAACCAACGATTTTCATTCAATTACTCCAGAGCTTTGTCACAAAGTGTGTTCATCGACGGAGAACAGGGTTTTGAAGTGCATCGAGTTAAACGGTGGACAATTTGAGCATTTGTAAATAAAAGGGTCATTTATTATTCATTACATTACAGTGAACATATATAAGCTGAATAAATGCTTAATTTATATTAAAAAAATTATTCTTTGGTATTGCCCCCTAACTTCTGGCCCACCCTGTATTTATTTTCTAAACGCTGAGCTTGAAAAGTGAAGTTAACAGTTAAAAAAAGATGATGAAATAAAATAAAAAAAGGACAAGAAATAAAAGTATTCAATTAGCTGCAAATCCACACAAGAAGAGAAGATTGGCTTTAAGTCATAAAATGTTTTAAAATAAAAGAAGATGCAATTTTGATCTTTAGATGCAAACAGCAAAAAAGGCTGATTTCAATTAATAGGAGTTACAAGACTCTAACAACAACCATTCTACTCCTTCATCTCAGAATTATCCTCAAATTCTTCCTATTATGATCAGATGAGCTCAAAATCAATTGACAAATGAAGACAAACAAACCCGCACACATACACACACACATATACGCATAAGACAACAAACAACCCCTCACATATACACACATACATACATATATAAGACAACAAACAATCCCTTACATATACACACATACATACATATATAAGCAAACAAGCAAACCCTCACACATACACACACACATACATACATAAGCAAACAAGCAACCCCTCACACATACACACACACATACATACATATATAAGTTCCCTATAAAATAAAAGTTCCGTATAGAATTAAAAAAAGTCCTCTACAAAAATAAAAAGTTCCGTATAAAATTAAAAAAAATTCCTTAGAAAAATAAAAAATTCAAAAAAGTTTCCTATAAAAATATAAAGTTACCTATGAAATTCAAAAAGTTCCCTATAAAATTCAAAAAAATTACCTATAAAAATAATTGTTTTTCAAAAAGTTCCCTATAAAATTAAAAAAGTTCCCTATAAAAAAAAGGCTCATATAAAAATAAAAAGTCTCCTATAAAAATAAAAAGTTCCGTATAAAATTCAAAAAGTTCCCTATGAAATTAAATAAAAGAGTTCCCAATAAATTTTTTTTTTAAAGTTCCCTATAAAAATATAAAAAAGATTAAAAAAGTTCCCTATAAAATAAATAAAAAAGTTTCCTATAAAAATAAAAAGTTTCCTATAAAATTAAAAAAGTGCCCTATAAAAATAAAAAAGTCACCTATAAAATTTTGAAAGTTCCCTATATAAAAAAAGTTCCCTATAAAATTTTAAAAGTTTCCTATAAAAATAATAGGTTTCCTATAAAATTCAAAAAGTTTCCTATAAAAATGTTCTATTCAAATATAAAAAAATCCATATAAAAAAGTTCCCAATATTTAAAAGTTCATTATAAAATTAAAAAACTTCCCTATAAATATACAAAGTTCCCTATAAAAATACAAAGTTCCCTATAAAAATTAAAAGTTTATTATAAAATTCAAAAAAGTTCTCTATAAATATAAAAAGTTTGCTATAAAAATAAAAATTTTCTTATAAATTTAAAAAGTTTGCTATAAAAATAAAAATTTTCTTATAAATTTAAAAAGCTCCCTATAAAAATGAGAAAAATCCCTATAAATATAAAAAAGTTTCTATAATTTTGAAAAATATACCTATAAAAATTAAAAGCTCCCTCTAAAAATAAAAAAATACCTATTAAAATTTAAAAAGTTCCCTATAAATATAAATGTTTCTTATAAAAAATTTTCCCTGTAAAAATTAAAACGTTCCCAATGAAAATAAAAAGTTTCCTATAAAAATAAAAAAATAAAAGTTCTCTACAAAAATAAAAAAGTTCCTTTTAAAAAAAAAAGTAAAAGGTTCCCTGTAAAAAAGTTCCCTATAAATATAAAAAGTTCCCTATAAATATAAAAAAGTTTCTATAATTTTCTTTAAGTTCCCTATAAAAATGAAAAAATTCCTTATAAAAATAAAAGTTCATTATAAAAAAACGTTCCCCACAAAAATAAAAAAAATTAAAAGTTTCCTATGAAAATAAAAATAAATTTAATTTCATATATATCAAGCACTCTCTAGTGGATTGACATTGTGGTTTAAATTACAATTTATTGGGTGAGCTGGTGGCCAAACGGATACGGTACTCGACTGTCACTGTGTCGGTAGGATTTCGATCTTGGCTTAAGGCGATCCTGGGGTTTGCGTAGCTTTACTGACAAGGAGTGAACTCCGAAACAAGCTTGTCTACAGATTGCAATTAGAAAAAACAAGAATGTATATTAGTGCCAACGCGTTTCGGATTTTGTCCTTCTTCAGGGCACCTTTATAATGTTACTTTTGTCCATTAAGTTAATGTTCCATATAGATAATTTAATTGCTTTTTGTTGCTTTTTTTATTACTTAATGGGTAAAATTTCTAAGTGTTCAACTCTATATTTGTTAAATTATTGTCTGTATAATAATTTTAGAAATTATCAGGTTTCATCTCAAGGATTGTGAAAAATAATTGCTAATACGTCCAAACCAAGTCAGACACAAAGCCAGTTTTATGTGCTCATCATATTCCCATGTTTTTTGTAATCAGTATTGCCCCTCACTCAGATGAGTTGCTCACATTAAGTTGAATGGCCTCATCAATTTTTGGAATCAACGTTTTCCTTACAACTAGATAAGTTAGTTTCCCCAGTTTATGAGCCTCAGCAGCCCAAAGTAGATGAAAGTGAGTGAAATGGTTTTAACTGGGATTTGAACTCATTTCATACATCTCCAAAGTTCAGTTTAAGATAATTTTATGATTAGAGAGGATGATGATATATTTAAAATGTTTGATCTTTGAAGAAATGACCATAGAAAGAAACTTACAAAGAACAAGCAAATTTCCATTTTCAAATAAACGAGTAATGTATTTACGATCTTGTGTATCCATCCCAGCATGATGACAACCAACACCTTTCATTACAAAATCTGAAATAGAAAAAGATATTTTCAAATTTATGGATCTGGTTTATTATAAAGTACACAAAACAAATACAATTGCAATAGATCTTTAAATGAATCATGAATAGTTTAATCCCTTAACTACAATTTTTTTTTTTTTATAAAATTATTCTATTTCTAGCTAATTTTTGATGTTTGTTGTATAATACTTTTTGTATAGCAAAAGAACTTATCTTTTGGCACTACTTAAAAAAATAATTTTTGATGTGATATCTGACTCTAAGTTTCAAAATACTCTGTGTAAATACAAGTTAAATCATCATTGTTTGTTTAAGAGTTTAACTGACATCTGACTTTAAGTAAAATTAATCAAATGGATTTAAGACTAAATTAGCATTTAACAATTTAAGAAAAGATTTTTTACAATTTTATTATATTTGATAATATATTTTTTTGATTTGAACAGTGCTGGATACAATAATTTAATATATAAATATATATATTGTTTAATTGATTAGTTGGATTATTTTATCAGCATAGCAACCCTCTCGGGTTATTTAATGCAATAATTCAAATCAATAAAATTAAAGTAAGTTTTTAAATTGAAAATTCCCAAAATATTTTAAGTAAATGACTAACCTTTAAGTTTTGAATCTTTTAAAAGATGAGCATATTGGCAAAGATTCTCTTTCATTTCAGAAGAATTGATGAATCTCCCATTTTTACAGAGCATATCAGCTGCCTGAATGACACCTTTCCTTGTAGAACAAAACTACAAAAAATGATGGGTTGTTTTTTGTTTTTAAGCAAAAAAAAAAAAAAAAAAAAAACATTTTTAAAAATTATTTTTATTTTTATATTATTTTTTTAATTTATAATTAAAAATTATGGTATAAATGAGAGCCAGGCTTAGGAATTCCTCAAACCCTGCAATTGCAGGTGTAGGCACAAGATTTCTGGGAACTGCATGCTGCCTCGGTCTGCAGAACTATTATAATGAAAAATAATTAACAAAATAATTATTAGAATTAACTGTAAAATTATTACCATACTTGCATGTTGAAATATATATATCTATAAACCAGTATCTCTCTCTCTCTCTCTCTCTCTCTCTCTCTCTCTCTCTCTCTCTCTCTCTCTATCATATAAACATACACACGTATATATATATGGGTGCTTTCTGCAGGAGAGTTATGGTTTTACTAAGCATAGCACTGTATGAAATGATTAAAAATAAAAAGATTCAATCAAAAATTTAAGAACTAAAATCATAGAAATTATAAAACGTTTACAGAGCTTTATAAAAGAGTTAAAAGAAGAAAAGAAATACTTACCACCAATGTAGGCTTTCCTTCAGAATAGGTTGTAATAACATTATGAAGTTTATATCGAAGAGAAATATCAAACTGGAAATCAGATATCCTATCAGAGCACGGATATCCCAAGACAATTTTCTTCAGTTTTACTGGACGGTGGCTATCATCAAAACTGAAGTGAAGATATCAAATTGTTGACAAAATTTACAAGAAAAATATTGTTCACATAATTATATATTTGATCTGCTCTTTGTATGTTTGTCAAGATTTGGAAAAATACATTTATAACCTGGGATGAGAGCAGCAAGCTAATCAGGAACTAGATCTATCTTTTTGTATATATATATAGGTCTCTAGATTTAGGTAAATTTCTTTACTGCCTTTGAGTAACTTTGCTCTTTGTGGATCTTCTTCTTCTTCTTCTTCTTCTTCTACTACTACTACTACTACTACTACTGCTACAATTACTACTCATCATAAACAAACAAACAAATGCTTATAATTATAGGAAATTAATAAAAATATTAAAAACTCATTATTAATTATCAGCTTACTAATTGCTTATATATTAGAGTATTACGATCTTATTTCTTAAATCAGCTTAACATTTAGATTTATAAGAAAAGATAGATATAGGATTAAATTTAGAATGAGATAATACTTTAATACTTGGGTTATAGGGATCTTTGAAACCATTTAGATAGTGGGTGTAACTTTTATTTAGACAAACTACTGGAAAAAAATCAATCCCAAGAATATTATGAACTTTTACATTTAAATCCTTATATCAAATTTGCTAGACAGTGAGATGGAGCATTGGTAAAAGCTCCGACTATTAACTCGGGAGAGTATCTCATCAAGGTGAAGGGCAAAACTGATTTGAAAAACCTAAAAAAGGTCCTCCGGTTTAGGGGTTGAGCATAGAGCTTGCGACTTTTTCTCAAAAAACAAGTGTGCTATGGAAACAGCAAAAAAAAAAAAAGTTAGTGTCCAATGCACTACTAGGTGTAATGGTCGATGGAATCAAATTTGCTGCTAAGTCTAGGTAAGTATTGGTTTATACCTGGTACCAACTCCAATCTGATGTTACAATCAAGATAAATTTGAATAACTAAAGTATTTTACAGATTTATTTATATAAATTAAATGATTAAAGTCTAATAATTTAAAACAGTGGGAAATAAAATATGTACATTTATCATGCAGACTACAGTCCTTACTTTTATATTCAGGCTTTTTCAAGGGATAAAGTTTTTATGTCCATCTAGCCTTATTTCAAGGATTTAGAAAAAAACATGGAAATGTCTTCCTCAGAGAAATTAAATTTTTTTTAGAATTTATTCTGGGGCCCAAATGGCACAAAGAAAATCCTTAAAATCCTTAAAGTATTATAGCTTATCTTTAGGGAAATGCTAGAAATATCCTCCATTGACATTAAGGCATTATTTTCTACTGCACAGCAACTTTTCGGACATGCTGCATAACAATCATATAAATATTTACACTCAAAAGATTTCCCAATTTTTTTTTGTCTTTAAAGAGAGAAATACTTTGTTATTACCATTTCACATTCCTGAACATCAAACCTTTTAAATTTAAACCTTATAGATTTAAAGAAGTATTATTTGAAAAAAATATTCTTATTTTTAGTATTCTATTTTCAATTCTATCATGTTTTCTAACACAAGTCCTTGTTCTGGGGTCCAGTATCTTTATATATTATTATAAAGCAACAAAGATTTAAACAAAAATTAATAAAAATAAAAATTATTTTTAATAACACATTTTTGAATAACAACATTCTGCCTAAATATATTACATTTAAACTTTATAAAGGTTTATCAGATTTATGAATTTATTTGAATTGATAAATTTTGATAAACCTATAAACTTACCGATAAACAGAATTCTTTTGAAAAAATTTCAATTGTTTAACTTAACTAAAATTATTCTTCTCAAGTAAAATGAAAATTAAATGAATAGATTTCATTTCAACTTAGTCTAAAATGCAAATATTTTTCACTGTAATTTAAAATAAAATTTCAATTGAGAGAAAAGCTAGTTTTATTTTTCCAAATGAATTTTGACACATTTTACTCATCAAATATTCTGGTTTTGCCAGGTTAATTGCATTATATATGTAATACAAACCAAACTTTTTGTCCCCTAAGAATTGGATTTGTTTATTTTATTACATTGATGTGAAATATAAATCTTTTTTTTCTATTTCTTATAGTTTGATACTTCAGCAACAGCTGTAATTATGACAAAAATTAACTTAAAGGTAAAAACCTGTTTTCTAATTTAGCATCAGGAAATTTGTTTAGAAATTTTTATTACATTCAAATCTTTAGATTTTAAGGTGTAAAATTTTTGTTGTATATTACTTTATTCTTAAAATAAATACCCTTTCTGAAGCAAGTTTTTAGAATTATCAAGGTAGCAGGGCAGTTGTCAGGGTCCCCGCAGACCCCACAATTGCAGGGGGGCTGCAAGCTCCCTAGTGAATGCAAGGCTCCTTGGCTTCACAGATCTTTTATAATGCAAAAGATTACCAAAATAATTCATTGTTTAATTAGAAATCATTATTACACTCGAAATATAAATCTATCAATCACCCTTGTTTTTACCTATCTCTCTCAATATAAATATTTGTATATGTAAAGGCTCCAGTATTTTAAGGGGTCAGGCTACTTGCCGTTTTAGGGTAAAGGCCCTCACGGCATATTCTGTGACAGGGATGCTAATTGGCTAAGCACAGCACTGCAAGGTAGCAATACAATTACAACAAAAATAAGAGAATTTTCAGAAACATAAAGACAAATCAGTATTATTGATAAACCATATTATTAAAAGACTAACATAACTAATTTTTGTGGTATCAGTAGATTAGCGTGAAAACATCATGATAAAGTTAAGAATTTTTCTTATTAAAGAATTACACAGAAAATAATTTTATATAAATATTTTTCTTTAACTTCAGCACAAGTATGAGATTCTTTTAGATGGTAAACAGTTGATTGAAAGTAGGTAAGTAAAAGAATACAAATATTATCAAAAGATAAGTCTCCTATCCAAGTTGGTAAATTTTTCTCATTCTTTAATCCATGACCAAACTAAAATCTGTTGGTTTAAACTTCTTAGAACCAGGACTAAGGCATCGGGTCTCTTAATATATAAATTTGACTCTGACATATTTTTAAAAAAGACATTATATTTATTTTACCATTTACATAAACAAACATTATTTGCTTTCGCCGCGTGTGGGCGGTAAACGTACCTTAAATAATTATCTTCCTTAAATAATTATCTGTCACCATACGCTGCAAAATGCCCACATATAACATCTATCTGAACTGACCTTGCTCGAATTTTTACAAATTCTCTTTGTTTTACAAACTAGATCGTAATCTCTAGCTTCAGGATCGAATCTTGCTTCTGGTACTAGCTCGACCCAATCAAGTCCTCTCATCACATTACACAACTCTGATTTTTTTTTTTGATAAAATAAGAATAACTAAATATTTTTTTATACAATTTTCTTATTTTATGTTACCTATAAAACTTAAAATTGTGTAAAACAATCACAAGATGAGTATTTTTAGCTAATCAAAGTAATTGAAAGAAAAATGCACTTATGTTTTTTAACTAATTTCTGTGCTTTCTATTGATTTTAATGACTGAAATTTCTTTTTTTTAGGTATCAACTTTATTATTCGGACTTTTGTCCTCATCTTAGTAGGTATTTTTTGATGTTATTACACTACGTTT
>JAUZSX010342302.1:0-2500 GCA_034780655.1 Idiosepius hallami
AAAAGTCAAGAATAATCATTTTTATAAAAAGAAAAAAAAAGATAAAAGTCATATTTTTCGTTTAACTTGATTTTTCTTTGACAATGGCACTTAATGATTAAATTAAATTGAAAACTAAAAACCGTGAAAAAAAATGGAAGTCATTTGTAGGAAAAACAAGAAAGAGTGAGTGGGTTAATGGTTTGGTTTGGTTCAATGATTCACTGCCTTTAAAAGAACTTTAGAAATTTAGAGAAAGAAAAAAAAAGTTAAAAATAAGTTTTTAAAAGGCTATTGATTATTAAACTTTAAAAATATTTTATATATTTGCTTATTACTCATTTACTTTTAAAAATAAAAAATAGAAAAAAGAAAACTTGTAGAGCCAATGCAAGAAGGGTAGATCTATTATTTTAACTGTTATCTTCATTTTTATCATTGTTATCTTTTCCACATTTCAGCCAATGAATTTTTCAGTCTTAGGCGATCAAAACTTTATGTTTAACCTAGGTTTTTTTACTGAATGGAACTCTTATGAAAGTAAACATAAGCATAAAGTCTCTCTGGTGTTGCTAAGACGTGACAACAGGGTAGTCTGTTGTGACCACAAAGGTCCCTTAGTTGATAGAGCAATAGATCAAATAACAGAGCAATAAAGGTAGCTCAATAACACTGAGATACGTAGACACAGAAAAAAAGGCCTGACTTGTAGGTTCGAAGCTGCCTTAAATAGAAAAAGAGTTTTGTGCGCAAAGCGGAAAAAACACCTGCACGCGTGCTTTGCACCAAAACCTTCACAAAAAAGACCTTGAGGGAGCGAGCAACTTTCTGTTGCTGGAGCTTCCTTGAGATAAGTAATATTTTCTTTAGATAAAGATCTGGACAACAGTCTGAAAAATTAATGTCCAAATTATTAAGCCTAATTTCAAGGATTCTGAGAAACAATTAAAATAACTAATCTTGCATCTTGTAGGGCTCTCCCACCCCCTTCTGGCCAGGGGTTGCAGTATTGCCCCCTAAGAGAAAACTGAGCAAAGCCTCACATAATTCTCATCCATAGGCCTCAGGTGGTTTGTTCCTCACTTGGCCATCCATTGGATTTGGGGTAAAGACTATAGCCATGAGTTTTGTGACACAAGCCTGTTACTTAGGGTAAATTTGAAGAAGCTTAAAATGGAATTGATCTTAGAAGACTTCCAATCTACTTTGGTTTGCTTTGCTTACAGATTTCTGCCTTACAAGATGGAGTCACAAAGCAATTAAAACGGCAATCTGGTTGCCTTATGGAAGTGTTATATCATGAACAGCACAAATAGAAGAAACTTGGTCATCGCAAGTGGAAAATTCATGATTATTCAATTAAAACAAATAACAGGATTTATAGTACAGAAAAGTACAATAATTAAAGATTCTTCTATCATGATATTGTATGGGGATCTTGCAGGGTTATTGTTACAATGATGCATTATGTAACATTTTTCTCCTTGCAGAGGTTTTCATCTGCGGTCAACATGGACCCTAGGGGTCCATGGAATATTTCTGGAGTTCTACAAGCAAAATATAACAATTTGGAGGTCCACAATAATATCTTGGTGGTCCATAAAGAAAACCAACTCATAATGATTTTTATTAAAAATTTAATTTCTACTGTCATTTTAATTTGATGTGAAAGAAGCTGAAGTAGACATTCAAACAAATTGGAATTGATTTTTCTAGATTTCAAAAAATTCCCTAAAGTTGCCTTAAAAGCAATAAAAAAAAAGAAAAAGAAAATAGTGATTAAAGCTGTTTTTGCATTTGTGCTTCAGGAAGGTTCTTTTCTTTTTATACTGTCTGTCTAAAATTTGCCCTCCCGTACTAAATAGAATATTCTTTTATGGGCAATAGTAATGAGAAGGTGGTCAACCAAGAAAAAAGGAAGGAAAAAGGGGGCCATAGGTAGAAAAGGTTGGAGATTAATGTATTAGAGTCTGTTTAATTGTCTGGAAATTTATTGTCTTTGGGGAGGGAATGGGTTGTTCTTTTATAACAGAAACATATGCACATTGCAAAAGTGTCATTGAAGAGCCAAACTCAACAGCAAGTAAAAAGAAAAAAAAGCAGCCATTAACAACTTGAAATGTTTGTCTTCATTCGATGAAGTTTTTCCCTAAAAAATGAAACCAGTAGTGAAGGTGAAGGTGAAGCTTGCACAAGGAAATTATATGGCACGAGTTCAAATCCCAGTCAAAACCATCACATTCACTTAAAACTGCCTCATGCAGATTAGGCTTGTCAATTCGGGAGAGTAACTCATCTAGGTGTAAGGATAATGTTGATTCCAAAAGCCAGGCAGATGAAACTCGTCAACTTAACGAGAGTAACTCATTAAGGTGAATGGTGACACTGATTACAAAAAGCCCAAGGATATAATGAGCATGTAAAAATGGCCTTGTGCCTAACTTGGATTGGTCCTCAACCTAATCTATCCTTAAAAGGAAATAGCAATAAAATGATCCAATCTTAAAGTTTCTTCAGCTTT
>JAUZSX010342302.1:5000-10498 GCA_034780655.1 Idiosepius hallami
GTTATTGCTTGGATCAATCTTTCATATTGGATTTATTTATTTATCCATATTTTTGGACTTAGATTAGAATTAACTTTCCCCATTCTTACTAGGAATAATGGCTTGAGATAGTCTAACAAGACGACAAAGAAGAAGGAGAAGAAGAAAACGAAGAAGAAGTAGAATATGAAAAAAAGAGATTGAGGAGGAGAAAGAAGAAAAATACAAAAAGATTGTTAAAAAATTGATGAGAACCAATTAAAGTCGAACTAAAGAAGAATTTGTTGAAGATTTGAAAAACTTTAAAAAAATCTTTTTTTATTTGGAAATAAACAGACGCACACCCAGATAAACACAGAGATGCACATAGAAATGCACACTTACACCAAAATTCACCCTCACATACATACACACACACATAGGCATGCCCAGATGTACTTGCAGAGACTAAGACACATTTCTGCACAAGTCCTCCACTCCTATACATGTAGTACATAACCTGGAATATGTAGAGATTGTGTACACATGATCTGGAATGTGTAGAGATTGTGTGTAGAAAATCCTGATAAATTTACAAAAGACAAAAATCGTTTTATGGTTGATTTTTTATTCGTCTTTTTCGTAATGGTTTTCGTTTCTTTAGTTAGGCGGCCATTTTGCTTTGCCAATTAAAAGACTCGCTAAGAAGCTTTGATGATGTGATAATAATGAATGGATGGAATTTAAATGGACATTTTAATTAGTTAATGAAACTCAAAGTCAAACCAAACAATTTGTTTAATTTATTTGCGTTTCAGCAGTTTTTCTTTAAATCTATAAATAGAATATATGCACAAGGCCACATCCATCATCACAAAGAAAATATGGAGGCAACCATTTTTTATTTACATTTTGATACACAATTTTCTTACCTGTTCTTAATTCTTAATTATTATCATAATTATTTCAGTTGATTCTTTATCATAACTGATACTGTCGTAGGCAAACCTAGAAGTCACTGTGGAAATGTGTGATGTTCTTATATTTCTACTCTCTAAATCAACTTCATCAAAAAAGCCTAACTTTTGTTCAAAACCTAAGACAGCAACTAAAGATGAATATTAACTGAATAAATTTCTTATTTCAAAATAATTTCCTGTCAATTTCTCAGAAAGTTTTAGAAGCTAGAAACTGTTGCTGTTACATCAAAAATTGCATAACTTTTGATTTAATGAGTGTGTGACATTTAAAAAAGCTGACACAAATACAGCGAGGATCAAAGGAGCCAGGCTAAAAAACAAACAAACAACAGAGCTGAGCTCAAAACTGTTAAGCCAAAAAGACAAAAATACAAAAGCTCAAAAGAGTGAGGCTCAAGAAACCCAGTATATTTGAACTAATGTAACAAAAAATCTCGTGCTAAAATTGCTATAATGACAAAATAGTTAGTTATACATTTGCACTCGTACAAAGAGCTGTTAAGTTGATTTTAAGAAAATACAAGAATGAAGATTCTAAATTTCTAGCCCAAACTCCAACTCTAAACCAAGCCCAGACTGTGACTCTATAAATGTAATCTTCAATTTTGAAAAGTCTGCAATTAATGCTTTGATGACAGAAAGCTTTCCTGATTTCTTTTATCAAAGCAAATTTACTTTCTTTTGCCCTGACCAGGATTTTGTTTTTTGGTACAATTCATTTGAGTTGGCATTTTTTTGCCATTATTGTCTAAAAGATTGTAGCAGAAAGTTTATGACACATACTGTACAACAGAGGTTTGCTTTACGACAGTTCTCTCTCACCGCAAGATTTGAACAACAAGACAGGACAGTTTGGTTTCAGCCATCAATGAGCAAGCATCACAAGCACACAAGCACTTTGTCCTATCCCCCCTCCTTACTCGACTCAACGAAGCACCGAATGTACACCACCTGCTTACAGAGAACATGTGACCGAACAACGAACAACTAACCAGCGACAAAACTTACTAATGTAAGTATGTAGCAACACTTCAACACCATAACATGAGCCCCCTCACACAACAAACGAACGTCGTTGCTATAAGATCATTTCTTGAAAAAACGGTTTGGCACTTCTGGCTACTAGAATATTCTAAAGGATTTCCACTTAGGACAGTGTTTGGACGTGAGTGAAGAAGTGAAGTAGTAGTGGCAAAATGGTTGGCATTGTTGTTGCTGTAGTTGTGACAGGGGAATTTACACATTTTATCTAAGGGGTTCAAAGGATTAACATCTGGTTATCAATTTAATGGATGTTGTGTTCAGGCATGTAAGTAGTGTAATTGGTTTGAATAGCCACTGTTGTTTTGCTATCGTGGGGGCACTTTTGCTGAACAAGCAAATGGAGAAATATTTTTTTTTGCTCGGGGACTTTGCACCAGTTGTGAGATAGCAATTTGATTGGCTAGGATTTAGGGTTTAGGGTTCAGCCAAATTTCTTTATTTGCTTGTTCTGCAAAAGCGCCTCGTGAGGTACGATAGATAGATAGATAGATAGATAGATATGAGGAGCCAGATAGACAGACAGACAGACAGACAGACAGACAAAGAGAAAGACGGAAAGATAAATAGATAGATAGATAGATAGATAGATAGATTAGAAGAGAAAGATAAATACGTATCTAAGTACAAATCTCTCTGGTACAATAAATGATGGCTTAGAAAACAAGAAGATTAAAATGTCCATCAACAAGATTCAAAATGGCTGCTGGCAATAAAATGGTGGAATAAAAAAAAGAGATTTTGATCCTTGATTTGAAAAATCAGATCAAATATCAGAATGACATTCGATTAAATCTATTAAAGTCCAACTGACAGACAGACAGACAGATATCTTTTAGACCTTGAAATGCTTAGTCTGTCTCTATTGTCAAAGATCATAGTTTTTGCATAAATGTGATGCACTCAGCAAACTGATTCAATTCTAATGGCTTTCTTTATTCGGCAACTTTTCTGGCACCCATTGACAAACAGATTGATTCAGGATGTCTGTTGGAGCCTTCTTTAAAATAAACAAAACTAATTTAGAAACTGTATCAACATGGCACAAAGAAAAAGAAAGGAAGAGAAAAACGGAAAAAAGAGGGAAAGAAATATAAAGAAAAAAACAAGGAAAAAATAGAAAGAAAGAAAAAAAAGAAAGAAAAAGAAAGAAAAAAGAAAGAAAGAAAGAAAAGAAAGAAGAAAAAGAAAGAAAGATAGGAAGGAAAAAAATAAAGAAAAAAGAAAAGAAATGAAAAGAAAAGAAAAAAAAAGGAAAAAAAACATGATTTTAATTTTTGTTTTAATTTTTGTCTACCCCCCCTCCAAAATCTTGTGATTATTTCTTCTATTTTCAGAGTTTCAAAAAATTCCTTACATGAAAAAAAACTCTAGAAAATCCAAGAAACAAAATAAAAAGAAATTGATGTTTTGTTCAAATAGTAATTATTCTTATAGACACAGTGTTTGTTTATTTGTGTGAATTTCTCTGATAATACTTGATAATTAGTATTATTTAAATTATTCGGACTTTTATTCTCATATTTATTCTTAGACACAAAGTTTGTTTATTTGTATGAATTTCTCAGATCAGGCTTGATAATTAGTATTATTTAGATTATTTAGACTTTTATTCTCATCTTTATTCTTATAGACACAATGTTTGTTTATTTGTGTGAATTTCTCAGATCAGGCTTGATAATTAGTATTATTTAGATTATTCAGACTTTTATTCTCATCTTTATTCTTATAGACACAATGTTTGTTTATTTGTGTGAATTTCAGAGATGAGACTTGATAATTAGTATTATTTAGATTATTCAGACTTTTATTCTTATCTTTATTCTTTCAATGTATCAAGATTTCTCAATTGCTGAGTGTATTGGCATTTACTCATGTTGGTGTGGATGCACAGCACAGTCGTCCAGATGGATGCACAATGTCGTATAGACGGATAAATTGATTTTTTGAAAAAGAAATCACAATAAGATTTTCTTTATCTGAAATATTGATTTTAATCTAATTAAATAAAACATGAATTTTTATGCTTTTTTCTTGTATTTTCTTCATTGCCAAAATGCATGGCATTTTTCTTTACAATCAAAATTGCAGATTACTCCCCACCCCCCAAAAAAATAAATAATAATAATTTTTCAATTTTTTTACTTTGAAAAGATTTGACTTTTTTTAACAACAAAAAAATTGGTTTTGTTAAAAAATTGTAAATAAATTGATTTTTCTTTTTTCTCTTTTTTGTCTATTCATACTCTCTCTCTCTGTTTTTCTCTCTTTTCAACCCCCCTTCCTCCCTCTGTTTCTCTCTCTTTTCAACCCCCTCTTCCTCTCTCTGTTTTTCTCTCTTTTCAACCCCCCTTCCTCTCTCTGTTTTTCTCTCTTTTCAACCCCCTTCCTCTCTCTGTTTTGTCTCTCTTTTCAACCCCCCTTCCTCTCTCTGTTTTTCTCTCTTTTCAACCCCCCTTCCTCTCTGTTTTTCTCTTTTTTCAACCCCCCTTCCTCTCTCTGTTTTTCTCTCTGTTCAACCCCCCCTTCCTCTCTCTGTTTTTCTCTCTTTTCAATCTTCCCCCCTCACCCCCTCTCTCTTTATCTATCTACTCTCTTTTTCTCTCTAACACACATCTGCATCCACTTATAACTGAAGGATTCTCAAATCTTAATAACTTCCTTCTCTATTGACCTCCATTTTGTTTCTTTTTTTCTTTCTTTTTTCTTTCTTTTCTTCCTGCTTTATTTTTTTTTCTTTCTTTCTTTCTTTTTTCTTTTCTTACTTTCTTTCCTATTTTTCTTTCTTTCCTTTCTTTCTGTCTTTCTTTCTTTTCTTTCTTTTTCTTCTTTCTTTTCTTTCTACCTTTCTTTCTTTTCTTTCTATCTTTCTTTCTCCTCCTTGCATTTTTCCTAATAGAGATCTTTCCTAAACCTGACCAGAATGTTCAGGCCAGCCTTTTTTTTCTGGTGTCCAAATAAAGTATAGAGCAACCCAAAGACAAGGAGCAAGCCTCCCCATCCAAACAAAGAGGTTGTCAACCCCACCCGCAACATCAACAGAGACTCTCTAGAGAACTTGACATACTTTTAGATTCCCAGGTTTTTTCTAATCATTGTTGCCCTTCACCTAGATGAGTTATTCTTATTCAGTTAACAGAGCTCATCTTCCTGGGTTTTTGGAATCAGTGTTATCTTTTCACCTAGACGAGTTACTCTCCCAAGTTAATGAGCCTCATCTGCTTAAGGCAACAGAAAATGAATTTAATGGTTTAGGGTGGGATTTGAAATTTTCAACCAAGGAATTGTCTTTGAAATTGAAATAATCCCAATTGCATTTCCAGAAATATTTCTTATTGTTGATGAGAAACTTTTCTGGTCAAGATCTAAAGCAGTGGTTTTCAAAGTGGATGGTACCGCTCCCTGGGGGGGTGATATGAACTTTCAAGGGAGTGATATGAACTCTCGGGGGGGGGGGGGTGATATTAACTTTAAAGGAGGGGCGCATGTGAGTACACTTGGATAGGGGGATTGAAAATT
>JAUZSX010342313.1:0-10497 GCA_034780655.1 Idiosepius hallami
TTCCTTTCTTTCCTTCTTTCTTTCTTTCTTTCTTTCCTTCTTTCTTTCTTTCTTTATTACCTTCATTGTCTTCTTCCTAGATACAAACATTTTATAGGATATACTTACAGTAAATTAAAACGTTTCCTGTCAATTTAACAAAGGAAAAAGGTTTAAAAGATAGTTTTATAAACAATGATTAAATGTAAGCTTTTTTTTAATTGGAGTTTTATTTTTTAAAAAAAGACTTAAATAGTGAGATGTTTAAGATTGTGTAGGTGGTGGCATACCTCTCCCTAAAAAAACAAAACAAACTTAGTGGACTTCAGTTTAGCTTTTGTATAAAGGATATATTTACTTAGTCATGCACAAACTCAATTTAGACACATAACCAATTTATATCTATGAGCTTTTGTAATCAATATTGCCCTTTTTACCCTTCCGAGTTAACTAACCTCATCTGCCTGAGATGGCTGAAAGTAAATGCAATTATTTTGACTGGGATTTGAACTCAATTTACTTGAACTTTAAATATGATTACAGAGTCCAAGCTTTTACCATTGCTCCACCGTTGCTGTCTATATTAAAATACTTGAATTGATAGATTAACTCAACAAATCAACAATTGTGGGCCACTAAAAAGTAATTGCAAAAAACACATATAAATATATGGTTATCATTATTATATATGCTTTTGATCAACAGTATTAAACAATAATTAAGATAATAAGAATATGTTAATTTGATAATTTTATTATACATATAAGAAATAATTATCTGTTTTAAAAAATAGTCTTTGCTTTCTTAAAAAGCATGGAATCTTTTTTTTTTTAAATATGTTTAAACATGTCTTCATGTCTTTCATCATGATCTTTTTCAAGGTCAGGATAAAAGTTATCTTTATTTAATTAGATTTGTTGAACATACAAAATGCAGTGCAATTAATTAATTGTATAACTGAATTAAATGATATATATATTCTAAATAACATGTTATTTTCATTGTTAACGAGTGTAACCCTAATGTTTTTATCACTTTCACATTCCTTTATGATCTTGAGTGGCATACATTATCATGCATTAAATTCATATCAATTTATGAACATCAGGCCACACACACACACACACACACACACATATTTATTCATATAAATTCAACCCACATAATCTATAAAAATTGAAAATACAAGGGAAAGAACTAAGCATCTTTGACAAGTTGCTTTCTTTTAATGAAAAAATAGAATTGAAAGCAAAAAAGTTGATGGTACTTTTTACATTTATCAATTTTTCATTAAGGAGAAATGGGTTTTAAAAAATTAGATGATTTTCATGAATAATTTGCTAGATAATAATTTTTTTTTATGAAAATTTTTATCAAAATGAGATGTAAAACTGAAACATAAAAAAAAATCTTATACATGTGTGGAGAAACAAATTTAGGTATCTGTGTGAGTGTGTTTGTGTTTATATATATATATATATATATAATATGGGCAGCGACGGTGGAGCATTGGTAAAAGCTTAGGCTCTGGAATAGTAGTAGTACACAAGTTCAAATCCCAATCAAAACCATTAAATTCACCTCTTTATTCAGTTCTCTCATTGGTCGACAGTGGACTCTTCTAGTATATAAACAGTTTTCCAAATATGAAGAAACACACAATAGTAAAAAGAAGGAAAGACAGACAGAAAATACGGTCTCAATTGACCAAAATTTACTCAACACATTGACCTTCTTTAAACATACTTGACAACTATTTATAAGGCTTCTGAAAATTTATTAGACTAGGAACCTTGATATTTAAATGTTAGAACATATTTTGTTTTAGTAGTAAAAGTTATTGATCTTGTTTCTCAGAATCTTTGAGATTAAGCTTGATAATTTTATTCATTTATAATGCAACCTATTGTCTTTATCTTTATATTTGTTAAATTCAGAATGATTTAGACAATCCTTTGGTCTTCTTCAGGTGTTAATTTTTCTATTAATGTTCAGGATTCAATCATTACTCTCGTCATTTTTGTGCTGTTAATATAAAAACATCCAAGTGCAGATTTGATCCTGAACATGAACAGAAAATTTCTAAAGAAGCCAGAATGATTAATTGTTTGAACCATTGTGAATTTAATGAGCATTAAGATAGAGACTATATTACAAATGATGATTTTTTAATGACTAATAAGCAGTCAATATTATTGACTCGTAATCTTTAGTTGGTACAAGACTTATTTTAGAATTTGTTTTTCTTTTTTTATTCATATAAAAAATCCTTAGTTTTACTATAGTTAAAAATTGATTTTTTTTATTTTCAACTTTTTGGTCTGTCAAAGATGACCTAAATTGATGACTCATATTGGTTTTACATTTAACTTTTTTCCAATTTTTTTTTTTTTTTTTTTGGTTGGGGGTTAATGGATGATTTGTTTTTGTTATAAAGCATCTTTTTTAGTAACTTTTAGACATGTTTTTAATGTTCTTCTTGTATTATTCTATTTCTAGTAAGTTTTCCACGTGTTTTTAATGTGTTCGTTTTCTTGTATTATTCTATTTGTGAATATGAAATGTAACGTTATTTAATCTATTTTTGATTTGTATTAATATTATATTATCTATTTTTATTTATGCTTATTAACTATTGATATTTTATGTCAAAACATTTTATTTGTACTTTTCAATAATTTGATTTTTAGAATATTTTCCCTTTAGTAAAAACTGACATTAATTTTGAATTTCATTGATAGAAAGAATTATATTTTGAATTATGTGAAATGACTAATACAATTTGTTATATAAGGGGTTGCAGGGGTTGGGGGGGCTAAGCATGGCCCAGTTCTTAAGCATTTACTGTATAATTAGAACAATAATCTGTCCTCATTATTTGAATGAATGCTTCAGTTTAAAATTGTTTTGTTTTTGATTATGATCACACTTAAAAAAATATGGGAGAGTAAAATACATAAAATGCTGTTACTCAACCAATCTTAATGAAAAAAAAAACATAGTAATTATAGTAGAGAGTTAAAGTTTTAATAAAATATCTTTGTTACACGTTTTGATATTTTTCTTTTAATAATTTTAATTTTTTTTCTTTCTTTCTAGGTAAGTGGTTTAATATTGGATTTTTGACATTTCAAGTTGACCTTCTGTATGTATACCTATATATACTTTTCTTTAAATGCAGATATCTAGCTTTGATTTTTGTTGATATGAATAATTTTTTCATAAATTAAACTAACAATTTTTTTCTCTTGATGTGTGACTTTAAATTTAACTGAAAGCATCTATTTATCTTAACAAAAATAAAGTTTTGAGGAGTTTTTTTTTTATTTAAAACAAATTAAAATCTCTGATTTACAATTAAGTTAAGTTTTGTTTGGGAAAAATTAGCCTAATTGTTATTGATATATGAAGCAAGTATATTTCTAATTAATCTTATGCATTTGAATATTTATAATTAGTCGGAATAGATGATGATGTTGAACTTTGGGACCTTAGATTGAAATTTCAAACCCGTCAGAACTTGTCAAAATCAAATCAGTAGTTAGAAACATTATTAAAGCAATTTGCATAAAACTTTTAATTATATTGCCTTACATAATTAGAAATATCACTTATCAAATCCAGACATGTCAAACCTATTAGGACTTTTACTTATTAGCATGCTGATTTATGTTAAAAAATATAATATGGATGGACTAACTTACATAGCAATTCACAACAGTACTTGGTTGTATAGATTATAACCAAAAATGACATTTGAATTAATTCCATAGACACAGTAGTGCACTTAAGAAATTATTTGAATTAGAATATTTAATGTACAGACTTATTTTAAATGAAAGCATATTTTTTATTACTTTCACATAGCTTTGAAAATATTGCCCAACAAATATTCTTTTATATATTTGATATTTGAAATAATTACTGAGTGAATTCAATTAAAATAAACTCTAATTCAGTTAATAAGTAACTGAGTTGTATAATATTCAATTATTACTAACATAAAGAATATATTGATGTTTAACATATTATTTCTTAAAATTGTTTTAAGGGTTCAATCTATTTTTTGGAACATATACATTTTCTTAAGAATAAAATATAAAAAAGGTTTAAACTGTTGAATTTTGTTTTTTTTCATTATAAAATATAGTAGTTTCTTTTCTCTTTAAATTTTAGATTCATGTAAAAATAGTGGAATTCAAATCATTTCATCTATGTTTTTTTAAAAGAAGATAGTAGTTTTTGCTGAATATGTTTCTTGGTTCTTAGAAAAAAATGAGGTTTGCTCAGTTGGAAATATTAATGAAACTTAATTTTATCTTAATCTTAGCATTATTTTAAAATGGATATTGATAAATATTCACTTAGTAGTGTATATGTAGCCCTTCTTTGAGTCGGCCAATCTTCTGTCAAGAAGGGGCAGTCACCATATATATATATAATATATAATATATATATATATATATATGCTCCTACCTGGAAGCACTAGAGGGTATCGTCAGTGATGTTTTTGTGCACGGATCATTTAGGGGTTTCAGGTTTTGAAACATCATACTCCCTTCACTACGCCGACCAGAGCTGATCAATCTCTGGTCCACTCTCAACACTAACAGACATTAGGACTAAATTGATAAAGATATGGACTCTTACAAACCACTTTCGATTGGTGTTTGGGCGAGGCCAATTAACATGACTTAGCACAAATTTATACAAATCTTTTGGTTGGGAAACTCAAAATTATCTTGCATATGGCCTCCAGACGTTTGTCAGCATATCCTTTCAAAATAATTGACAGGATCTCACTGCTGTCTACATCGAAAGTATTCCAAGTGTCCATATCGGCAGCTGATGACCATTTGATCTCTTCTAGAAGTTTTGTGTGGCTTGATAAATTGGCCTCTACATGGAAGGGCTGGGCACTGTGGTGCACATCCTGGCCTTGACTTCCTGTGTCTCACCAGGGAAATGCCCTGTGCGTTGTAGAATGTCAATATGTACCAAACACTTCATCTTTGTTTGGGGTATCTTCAGGCCACGTAAGTTTTTACATTCCCTGCCACAGGGACAAGTCGGGTTCATTGATTGGTGAAGCAAAGTAAGGTTCATTCACGGTCTGTCCATCTGAGTAGAGATCTCATGGTCCCCTCTTCTTGGGATACTTTGGGGTTATGTATTTCTTATTGTGTCTCATTGTGTATTTCACTTATTTTCATCTTCTGGGGCTTCAAAAACTGATGCAAAATTTTTTTGGGTGGGTTCAGAATACTGATTCATACAATACTTGTGATGTGTGAAAACCAAAGTTTGATTGTACAAGAATGATTATTAGAGTCAATATTTGTCATGGAACCAATATTTTTGTGTTTAATTAGCTTCTTTCACTTAGTGATGATATGCATCTTACAAGTTGTTTTCATGTTTAAAAATGTCAGACTATTGAAAATTTTCAAAAGTTATTATTTTATTAAATTAGGATTAAGTTTTTAAAAAGATGAATTTTTAAACTATTTGACAAGAAAGAGTTTTTAAATGTTTTCTTTTGTTTCCATTACAAAACTAAACTTTCTAAATATTTCTTTTATAAGAAATGATTTGACTCAAATTGCTTTAACTATTTAATTTTGGGTAGAAAAGAAAGTTATATTTCACTTTTTGCAAAAAGGTAAATGGTTAAAAGCTTAATACAATTTTTTTAAATATCAGAATGACAAGTTAATGTTTACTAATAACTTTGCTTTGGTTTATCAAGTAGGACTAAACTAATAGGACTTAGGTTAAATGTTAATACAATTGGCAAAAAAATTACTGAATTTGGATTTATAAATCCTTTGGATCTTAATATAAAAAGCAAAACTAGTGAAAAAGATATGTATTTAGAAAAATTACCAATTAACCAATCAACGTCAATTATTAGAGGGTCAAAATATTGTATTTTTTGCTAGGTCAATAAGGCTGAGATATATCAGTTTTTCAGGGTCCAAAGAATAAACCCCTCTCAGATTCCTTAAGTTCTTTAAATTAATTTGGTAAGTTTCAAAATATTTATATGAATGTAAAATAGAGGTTCTAGAATTTGGCTATAATTTTTTTTTTTCTATATTAAACATATTATATAGTCACGGCACTTTTGCAGGACAAGCAAATGGAGAAATTTGGCCGGAATATTATTTTGGTCAGGGACTTGCACCAGTTATAAGACAGCAATTTGATTGGCTAATGAAATAAACATTTATTTTATTTTAAATCATTAATTAGAAAACGTCAAAAAAACCATAATCATTTAAAATCATTAAAAAAAAAATTAATAAACAAATCTATATTTTTTCATCTTAATTTTCAGTTTTGTTTCATCCTAATTTTTAATTTATTTTATAATAATGACGTCAATTTCATTAGCTAATCGAATAGCTGTCTTACAACCGGTGCAAGCCCCCACCAAAAAAAATATTCCAGCCAAATTTCTTCATTTGCTTGTTCTGCAAAAGGGCCATAGTCACAATAAAAAGCTGAAACTAATATTAATACTTTCTTTTACGTTTATCTTTTACTAACTGTACGTCCCCACTCTTTTCACTCTCAGAATTCCTTGTGGTATAAATAGTAAAATTCATTCACCTTCTTTTGAAGGTAGAATACAAGGTCAAGTTTAATGAAATGACTACATGTGTCATACCACAAATTGTATAATTCTCTGGGTACTTCTTTTTCAGATGCTTGAAGCATCGTATGTTAGTCCTGACCCTAATGTTTTGAGTGCAGTTAAAAGCCCCCAACCCCAATGCCTTCCTCAAAAGACATTGAAATGTCTGTGTTCCTTGAAGGAAATGGAGATTGAAGTAGTATTGCTATGTCAGAATTAAGTGGGGTACTAATCTTAATAGTGGAGATGTGGAAAAATTTTATCCTTGGTAATTTATGTTTTTTTTTTTTTTTCTTCTTCTTTCTTCCCATGGCTCAATTGATGGATCTGGTTTATAAGTTAAAATCTAAATTATAATTTTTTTTCTTTGCATTTGTTAGTTCTTTTATAGTAAATCCTTGGACTTATTTAAATAAAGAAATATTCACCATCATTTCTCTTTGATGTCTGGCTGCCTTTGAAGTTGTTTTACCACTTCTTTATTTTTATTATTGTGGTGCTAAAAGAGGCCTGTTAAAACTCATGAATATCTTCCATTTGGAATGGGCCAAGTTCTTATGCAACGGTCTTCTACTAGGTGAGCTCACAGACATCACTTTTTTTTGGACACTTATAATTTTAACTTGTGCTAAAAAAATGAAAATTATATAGCTTTATAGTGCAAAATAAAGAGTAATGATTAAGAAAAAATCTTGTGTAAAAATTATTTGTTTTAAAGAATTTTTTGAAAAAAAATTTGGAAGTGAAAATTGGTAAATATTTATTCTCAAAGGGGCCTTAATAGTTTTACTACATAAAAAATAAATATGTTTTCAACATTATTAAAAAAAAAAGAAAAACTTTTGTTTTTATTAGTTTGATATTTTTAAAAATAGGACTGAATTTTTTTTTTTTTAAATAGATTTTAAATTTGGTTGTTGAAGAAAAGTGGTTGGGAGAATAAGAAAGGTGATTTGAATAAATGTTTTGTTTTTCAAAATGAAATGGTGTATAATGGTAATTCTTTTTGTAAAAACTAAAATGTAGTCTTTATTTTCAAATTTAGACTGAATACAAACTATGAATTTTCATTTAATCTTTCTTTATTCTTAAATGTAAGGGGAATCCATTTTCTTTATTTTTGTTGGAACAAAAACGTAACTGTGTCTTTTTATGTTTCTTAACCTATTGTCTACTATTAACTGATAACTTCTGCAATTAAAAAGAAATTAATTTCTCTATATTAGAATGACCTACATGTGTCTACCAAAGTATATGTTGGAATATATTTGGTATACTGAGGTAGGGTATGAACTTTGTTCTATACAAGTGAACAAAGACTAATGGACCAATTGGAGAAGTCATATGATTAAGTCATCCTCAGACAATCCTTTTCAGGCCTTAGAGAGTTAGAACTGTGGATTGCAAGTCATCACAATTCAAAATATATAAACTTTATTCAATTATCCCCTTGACTAGGTTATGATGTCAAGTTATTTTCTGATTGTCTTGCAGGATAGAAGTAACTATCTCTCCACGTAAATTTATTGTTTGGATTATTATTATTATTATCATTATTGTTACCACCCTCTATTTGACTGGGATTATTACTACTGGAAAAAAATTGTTTTTGGACTGCGTTGTCATCTGATATTTGCAATTAAAGTTATTTCTTTTTATTATAAAATGGTTTTTAAATTGTATAATTCTACAAATTTTAACCCCCCCAAAAATACTTCACAGTACATATTGAGTTTTATTTGTATACACATAAAGAATTAAGGCCAGATGCTTTTTGAACCCATCTCAAAATGTATAATGGAAGATAAATGTCTAAATTATTTAATTTTCATGTCTTTTAACATTTTTGCTATCTTTGTTATAAATGGATTCTTCTAGGATTTTAAAGTAAATAATTACAATCAAGAATTATGAACAATATCTTCTGCCTTACCCACATATTAATAAATAAATAAATAATAATTAATAATAATGTTGTTGGCAAGCATTTGTCATTACTGACAATGCTATGGAGTTTGAACTATGACTTCTAACTTACACTAGGCCTGGATACCGTGTTGCCAGTGGTCTGTCTCCAGCCTATGCTGCACCATCTCAGGTGCGATCACACCCAACAACATCGGCGTGGGTGACAATCAGAACGTTTGCGAGCCAACGCGAAAAAATGAGTCAAAGCTCGGATCTCTGCCAGGACTGTTAAGCTTGCTTGCTTGGTCATTGCCTTAACCAATCGCTTCTCTCGCCTAAACTCTCCCTGTGTCAGAGGAAAGGACATGCCAGTACGTCTGAGAGAGAGAGAGAACAGAAGAAATCTATGATTATCTTAAGTGCCTTAATGGAGCCCCACTCCATTTGGCTGCATATATATAAATTCACACCTTGCAAGTTGGTTGTTGACCCCAAAGAGGGGTTCATCCACCTTTTGAAAGGTCTTGTTTTTAATCCTTCAGGGAGACTAGTCAATCAAACAAAGTTAGTGGTGGAACCAGTGTAGTGGTCCGACCATGCGACAGGTAGTACTAGGTTACATGGTACCATTAATACATAACATGACCTGACTATTCAAATGATAATAAAAAATAATAATTAACATTTCAATATTTTCTCATAGTCTCTTTGTTAAATATTGTTTGTAGATCAAATTTTTAAAAAGCAAGAAATGAATTTTTTTTAATTTAAAATGATGTTTCTTCATAGTATTTGATTTAAAATGTAAGAAAATAGAGATAATTTGAAACTTGATAAAGTCCTGTTTTATACATTTTTATCAAATAAAAATTTGGAATTCAATTCCTTGAGCTATAATAAAATTTCAATTCCGAAAGTAAACATTTTTGCATTTAACTAAATTTGAATTATCTTCTGAAATAATCAATGTCATATAAATAATCCTTGAACCAATCATTTTACATTTTTGAAACTTATTAAAGCTTTACTTTTCATTAAAAAAATAATTAAAGAAACAAATATTGATAACTTTTTTTTCATGAAATTTTATGTCCAAATCTCTATCTCTGTTCCATTTATACAAATGTACAAACTATTTTGCTAATTTTTTGTTTAGAGACTTGACTTTTGATATATGGGGAATTTATACCTGTGGAACAAATAAGATTTGGCCTTGAGCTAAAGAAATGGCAGCTAAAGAGCAAACCTTGAAAAATTGAATCATTGCCACACAAGCAAGAAACTGACAATTACCAAAGGCCATTGACTCAGTGTCTACACTTATCTACTTTATAAGATCCTCTGTGTGTTTATCAAATAAACATCTTTGTAATTGTTGTTTTCATTTTTCCACTATATTAATTTCGGTTAAATATGTTTTTTCATGCATTATGTAAAGTATTTTATTTCTTTTTTGGGGGGTCTTCTTTTCCTTCAATGACTGAAGCTTCAGAAATTATAATAGACAATTTTCATCTTGTTATTCTAACAAATTAGTTTTATTATTATAGACATAATATGATTCTCTCCTAAGTGAAGATCAGGGGAAGCCCATGGTGCGATGCATAAACACTTGAACTTTAGAATTGTGTTACACAAGTTCAAATTCCAGTGGTTTCATCACATTCAGACTTGTACTGTAGGCTAATGAAGGGCGATACAAGTTTAATAGTGAAGAGTACAGACACAAAAAACCCTAGCAAATATCGCCCCGTATGCTGTCTGACAACAACATATAGACTCTTCACAGGACTAATAGCCAATAGCATTTACGACCACCTGGCTATCGGAAATTACATAGAAGAAGAACAAACGGGATGCAAAAGAGAATGCCTTGGCACGAAAGACCAATTACTAATAAATAAGACCATCCTGGAAGATTGCAGAAAGAGGAAAAGAAACCTAAATATGGCCTGGATTGACTATCAAAA
>JAUZSX010342344.1:0-10496 GCA_034780655.1 Idiosepius hallami
CGGGAGAGCAGTTCATCTAGGTGAAGGGTAACACCGAATATATAAAGCCCGGGTAAGAGCACATAAAAAAGGCCTTGAGCCAAACTTGGGGGTGCTCACCAAATAAATATCATAAACTGATAGACAAGCATGAGCAAATTTGAATAAAATCAGACTAACTGATTTTGAATCTATTGTGACAGGACTGTGCTTAGGGCCCCTGCAGATCCAGCAATTGCAGGGAGGCTACAAGCTCCCTAGGGGCCATAAGGTTTTTACAGATCTTTTGTAATGCAAAAAAATTACAACAATTTATTATGATTAATTATAAAATCATTATTCATCAATCCATCTCTTTCTGCCTATCTCTCTCAATATATATATATTTGTATATTATATTTACTCGGTGAGCACCAAACCAAGTTTGGCAGAAGGCCATTTTTACGTGCTCTTACCTAGGCTTTCTTACATTCGGTGTTACACTTCACCTAGATGAGCTGCTTTCCTGAGATAACGAGCACCATCTGACCATCTGCATAATATGATCTCAGAGCCCGAGCTTCTACCAATGCTTCACCATCGCTGCTTAATATATATATATTTGTATATGTATGTATATATAGTCGAAGGCTCCAGTATATTGAGGGGGTGATGCAACCTGCCTTTTTTAGGGTAAAGGGGCCGCAAGGTGCATTCTGCGTTGGGGCAGCTAAGTGGCTAAGCACGGCACTGGATGGCAATATTGACCAATGAAAATAAGATTCATCAGTTTTTATATAAAACAGATTTTTAAACTATTAGATCTGGGTTCATGCGAATACATTATTCAAAACACTACAAAAAAAAATATTGTTTGTAACTCTAGTAAATTGAGAAAACAAGTTATTAAATTTATGGGTTCATTAAGGACCATAAACATAACCACATTTGGACACACCCATACAGAAATAATTCATTGTTATAAAAGTTGTGGTCAAACATCTATCAAAGCTATTTTATAAATAGTTAGTAGGGCTGTGACAAGAATAATCTTTTTTTGTAAGCATACTCTTTGCATACAGAATATTCTTTTAACAAAAATCATATTCTTTTAACAAAAACCATATTCTTTTAAAAAAAAATTGGTTGGTGCAGCTCACCAAATAAATATATTCTTTAAAAAAAAAAAAGAAAAGAAAGAATATCCTCCAGAAAAAAAAAGCATATTCTTTTTAAAAAGAATGAAAAATATTTCCAGCATACCCAGAGAATATAAAGCATATTTTAAAAAGAATATTGTCACAGCTCTAATAATTAGTCAAATGTGTCTTAAATAAAAATGTCTTGCTTTAAATTTTCACTTGAATGATTTTGTCTTTGAGAATATAAGCATGCATTGATGAATTTTTTGGGTCTGTTTTCAGAATATAATCTTTAGATGTCAGAATCCTAGGAAGGGACAGAAGAAGTGGTTATTTGTCTAATTTGACTTCAGATTCCTAAATTAAAAAAAAAAGGTGGATAATTACAATCACTGCATATCTCTAAATGTAAAAAACATATGAACTTGATGATAAAATGATTTCAGTTTAAATAACTGTCAAGTTAAAACTAAAATCAAACAAAAGATTTTTTTAAGTAACTTTATAAAAGAAAAACATAAAAAAACAAGAACATTTAAATTTTATATATTATATTTACTTGGTGAGCACCAACCCAAGTTTGGCACAAGGCCATTGTTACGTGCTCTTACCCGGGCTTTTAAAATTCGGTGTTACCCTTCACCTAGATGAGCTACTCTACTGAATTAACAAACCCCATCTGCCCGAGGCTGCTAATGTGGTTTTGACTGGGATTTGAACTCTCCTAATACAATTCCAGAGCCAGAGCTTTATCAATGCTCACCGTCGTTAAATTTTATATATAAACCATAAAAGAAAAACAAATGTGTGTGTGTAAAAAATCCAAACAATAAAATGAGAAATAATAAAAAAATAAAAACAGTACAAACAATAAAAATAATCTAAGAATGGTAGACCCCCCCAAAAAAAAAAAAAAAATTATGAGCATTTTGTTTGTTATCCCTTAAACATAAATACTTGTTTTGCCAACCAACCTAAGTTTATTATTTGTAGTGCTGTGACGATTTGCTTTCATGAAAGAAAATATTCTTGTCGTTACTTGACTATTTAGTGATTTTACTATTTCTTTTATATCTGTAGTTATTAGTAAGGCTTAAACAAAACACTTATTTTGAAATATTCTTGTCATAGCTCTTATACCTAGAGATGTGAAAAGCATATTCCTTAATAAAAACATATTGTCATACCCCTAACTATTATCCATCATTTTCCCTAGAGGGCCTTTTTACACACACATACAAATTATATATATATATATATATGGTTTCAGGTCAAATCGTTCATTTGCAAAGAGGTCCAATTTGCCATAAGATCCATTCCAATTTTGTCCATTGACAATAATGGACATTTTTTTTTAATGTCCACGAAAGATTATCCAATTATACAAAATCATCCAGTGACAAAAAAGACCCAAATTTATCACATCAATTAAGTAAATATTAGAGATATATAGAGGATTATTTCATTTTTCAGAAGTCTGGGCAATTTATTTTTTGGGGTAGCAATGTTATGTTTGGACATTTTTGGGACCTTAAAAATTGGATATTATTGTCGATGGATGAAATTGGAATGGACCTTTTTGCAAATGGACGATTTGACTTACTACCTTATATTTATCTATCTATATAAATATATATTTATATTGTTTTTATTTTTTACTTTTCGCTCAATTAGATATCTCCTCAATCTTTTTTTTTCCATAAAATAGTAGTTAAATCACTTTCCAATCTTCAATAATGCCTTTGAGTTCCCTGAAACATTTTTTAAGCCATATTACATTTCTGTGCAACAAAAAAATTTATATATATATATATATATATATATATATATAAATAAAGCATACATTAACCTGAAAATCTAAAACATTCTATGTTTGGTCATGCTGAGGATGAAAATTCAAAGAAAAAAAAACTAACAAAACAAAAAAAAAACAAAAACAAACGACCAACCAACCAAACAAAAAAAAAAAAAAAAAAGACAGCCGAAAAATGACACAGCCTAAGTCTAAGTTAATATACATTACGGTGGAATTTCAGATATTTATCAATGTCCTCTAGAAAAAAAAAAAAAAAAAAAAAAAGGAGAGAAAAAAAAATAATTTCAGTAACACATTTGATTATTATAATTACTGGAATTTTACCTACATCCTTTAAAATTATTAAAGATTAATTTTTGTGCAAAATTCCATAAACCTATACAACGACTTATAGCCATTCTAAAAAAAAAAAAAAAAAAAAAATAATGAAAATTAGCACTTGTAGACTTGACACCAGTATTTCAATGGAGTGTACTGACTGTTAAAAAATAATAGGTTTTAAAAATAATTTAATGATCATTAATGGCATTATACATTTCATGGGTTACAATTTTAATTGCTAATTCAAAGAACATTTACTGCTTTACAAACATAATGAACTTTGCTTGATTCTTATTTATTAGGCTTCTGCAACTACTTCAGTAGCAAGTTCCTGGTGCCTGAGCAATACTTCTAGTAATCTATATATTATATATATTTGGTAAGCAGCACCAACCAAGTTTGGCACAAGGCCACTTTTAAGGTGAATGCAATGGTTTTTAACTGGGATTCGAACTCGCGTATGATGATTCCAGAGCCTGAGCTTTTACCAATCCTCCAATTTCGTTGCTCCTTTAGTGATCTATATATATTTTATATATATTTGAGAGGATGTTGACACAACACAAAATAGTGTTACATAACAGTCCACACTGTTGGGTGGTAAGTAGGTGTCTGTTTTAGTTTTCGTGATCAACCAGTAGAACTACTATGCATGGTCGCATATACAATCATTACCGAAAGAAAAAAAAACAAAATAAAAATTCATAATTGATCTGTTTTTTTTTTTATTGCACTTTTATCAAGTCACTCAGACCAACCATAAAGTCAGGCTTTAACAATATGATTTACTGTGACACAAACACCTAGGAATAATATTAATAATAAAAATTTAACGGATGGTTGCAGAGAAAAACGCAAACAAACGAACGAACATGCCTCAAAACATAAGTCCCTCTCAATAGATATCGGTGGACCAAATATTGTTTAATTATATAAAGTGCTTCTTGGTTGGCTGGAACTGATGCTTGAATGTATTCATCAACCATTACACCTAATGGTTTTGCGGTGGGCGGCAAATTTGTATTTGCTGTTTCCGTAGCATACTTTTTTTTTTTTTTTTTACAAGAAAGAGTTGCTAGCCCTATGTTCAACCCCCAATCTAGAGAACCTTTTGAAATCTGTGTTGTTGCCCTTCACCTAGATAAAATACTCTCCTGAGTTAAAGAGTCCTATCTGCCCATGGCAGCTAAAGGTAGTTACAATGGTTTTGACAGGGATTTGAACTCGTGCACTACGATTCCATAGTCCGAGCTTTTACCACCTTGTTTTGCCGCCTGTGCTGCTTGAATGTGGGATCTTAAATCAAAACAACTTTCTTTACTCATTTTCGTTGGGGTTTTGTAATAGAGGCCACTTATCAAAAATTGGTTTATGATTTGATGGAGAACAATAGCATAGCAAGGGAGGGGTAGACGGGGCAGTCTGCCCCGGATGGCATATTACAGGGGGCAGCATTTTAAGATAGACAATAGAAAAAAAAACTTGTAAAAAGTTAAAAGAAAAAAAATCTGAAATTTTTTGTAACCAAAATGAGTTTTTAAGTTTGTAATATTTTTGTTTTGTTTTATGTGCATATTGATACTATTTTTAAACGAATTTTTTCACTGTATTAGTCCAATAAAAATAGATATTTTAAGTTGAATATAATTAAATCCTTGATTGTCGTTTCATAAGAATTAATATTTTTAGAGCTTTTCGGAATTTTGAACCTTAACGGATTACCAGAATCAGGAATGACCGCCACCCCCCGCTCCGCCCCGGGTGGTAAAAACTTTTGCTACAATTGTTAAGAATGTTTAATATAATTTTTTTAAAATTCTTAATGCTGCAATATCTTAAGTTATAAATTTATTATATTTTTTTACTAGGATAATATCTTGTCCTTTTCGTTTTAACAAGTTCTTTTACTTTTCGAAGTTTAATTTTAACCATATTACTTTTCATGTTCGCATTTTTCTATTTAATATAAATATATTCTTGTCAGAAAGCATTTGTTTTTGTTTTATTTTTTGGTTGTTATGGGGGCTCGGCTAAGAAGCGCAAGCGGTAGGTAGATTCCTATTTTAGCGGTCTTCGGAAGTCTTTTTTTCTTATTCTTCTTTTTTAAAGATATTAGAGAGCTATTTCTAACGAATTATATTTAATTATGTTTTTCTTTATATATTTATTGCTTGCTTGTCAGAATGAAAGCATTAGTAAAAAAAATCATTCAATATTTAACAATATACCCAAAATGACACTGACAAGGGTGGCCATAAGTCGCTTTACCTAGTTTTAATCATAATAATAATAATAAACACAAAATAAAAAAATAGCACAAACTTCATTCTGTTAGGTGTCATTAAGATGTAAATTTAATTATGTTTTTGTTTATCTCATTTCGGATTTTGTGTTTATTATTATAAAAACTAGGTAAAGCGACTTATGGCCACTGACTGCGACTGCGCTCGGTAAAGCAACTTTATGGCCATCAATTCCTTTATTTAGGCTAAAATAATTCGTTTACAAAATACTACCTAACATCAGAAAGTTTTCAATGGTCAAGTTAACGACACTAAAGGACACCGACCTCTAAAATAGGAAGACGTAAAAACGTACATAATCAAAAGGTACCATGCAACCAGTCATACTAATCTGACAGCAGATCAGAACGAAGAATAATCTATGATTTGGATTTTATTAACTAAAAAATAAGCCGATTTTTATATATATTTTTAAAATAGAAAACTCTATCTTCAACATTTCACGTTTGTAAAAAGTAGAGCTAATTCGGCATCATTACCACCAGTTTTCGCCACAACAAGTATAATAAATAAAAACTCTCAGATTTAGAAAATTTAACAATTTGTCAGAGGTAAAGAGAAATATTTTTTACGTACGAAGTAAAAATACGACGATAGAAAAAATATTGAGAGATCGATCTAAGGCTGAATGGTTAGAAAATTGTCTCTTGTTGTTTAACAACTGGAATTTAAAAAAGGGAATGGGGTTTTAATTAGACTTTTAAAATGTATAAACATTCACACGATATAATTTTTGCGGTATTTGACTTTTCAAAAAGAGAGTCGAGAAAAGGGATACTAGTATGTAAAAATAAAATAAAAAGAAGATGGTTTGTGGAGAATAAGATCTAAAATGGATTTAAAATCCACAGGTGAGAGACAGACAGCAAGCAGGTTAATTGATTTTTTAAGAAACTTTAAATACGCAAAGAAATAAAGAAAAAAAAAACTATAAATAAAATGAGAGGAAGAAAAAATCGTTTGGAGTGAAACATTTTCAAGCAACGATTCGTAGATTATTATTTATTCATTGATTAATTGTTTTAACTGAACCACCGTAAAAACATTAGAAAAATAAAGAAAAGGTTTGAAAATAACATACATTGATTAAGAAAATATATATTTAACCACTTTTTTCAAAGTGAACGAACGAAAAGTGCTTGCAGGGAGAAGCCGAACCCGAGTAGTGAGAGCATTTTTTCTTTCTCTCCAGAATTAAAACAGAAAAAAGCGGACGAAATTTACAGAAAAACGAAGATGTTTCTGGAATAATGCGGAATGGCCAGGTGTTCTTTTGTCCTTACCTGTCGGTGCCGGTATAGATAGATAGAGATACACCACCCAGAACATGGAGACGAAGCTCAGAATTAGCACGACTCTCTTGCGACGGTAAAAACATCGTGAGAGGAACGCCATTTTTCAACTGACGGTCACGTGACTTTTACGGTTTTATATAAAAGCCGTGCGTGCATTCATTGCTTGTTTCTTTCTTTCTCTTATTTTTAGTTTATTGCTTGTTTCTTTCTTTCTCTTATTTTAGTGATCATTCCTTCTTTCTTTCTTTCTCTTATTTTCTTTTACTTTATTTTCTTTTTAATTATTCATTTTATTTATTTATTTTATTTATTTATCTTATTTTCTCTAATTTTATTTTATTTTATTTCATTTTATTTTATTTTAGTGCTCTCTACTCACCAAGTAAATACATAATTTTAGTTCATTTTTCTTTTTTTTTGTGAGAGAATTTTTAATTTTTTCCTTCTTTTTTCTTTCCCCTTTTTTTGGTCCTTTATTTTCTCCTTTTTTTCTTTTATTTTTCTGTTGTTTATTTCTTTCTTTGAAATCTCATCCTTTCGCTTTTATTTTTATCTTTTTTTATTTATCTTTTTTTTGTGATGCCATTCATTTCTTTTTCTATTTCTTCTTTTATTTTATTTTCCTTTTTTTTTGTTTTCTTTTATTTTCTTCTTGTAAAAATGACTTTGTGCCAAACTTGGTTGGTGCTCTCTGGCAGCTGCTGTTGCTCTGCTGCTTACCAAGTATATATATTATTTTCTTTTATTTCTTTCTCTTTTCTTTTTTTTTTTTTTTCATTTATTTCGTTTTCTTCTTTAATCATTTTATTTCCTCCTTTTTTCCCATTTTCTTCTTTTATTTCCTTCTTTTTCCCTTTCTTTTAATTAAATTCTTTTTCTTCTTTTATTTCTTTCTCTTTTCTTCTTTATCCTTTTATTTCCTCCTTCTTTCCTCCCAAGTTTCTTTTTCTTTCTTTTTCATTTTCTTCTTTTATTTTCTTCTTTTTCCCTTTCTTTTAATTACTTTTATTTCTTATTCATTTCCTTCCTTTTCCTATTCTCGTTTCTTCTCTTTTCTTTTCTTTTTTATCCTTCTATTTCCTTTTTCTCTTTTTATTTCCTGCTTTTTCCTTTTTTTCTTTTAAGTTTCTTTTTCTTTCTTAATTTCCTTTTATTCTTTTATTTCTTTTTTCTTTTAAATTTATTCTTTATTTTCTTTTCTTTTCTTTTCTTTATTTATTTTATTCTATTTTTTTTTTTTTGAGTGGAGGGAGGCGAACCCTTATCTTTTCTTTTTTTTTTTCTTCTTTTTTTGTCCTTTATTTTTTTCTCTTTCTTCTCAGGCCTTTTTCCTATTTTTTCTCATTTTTTTCCCCTAGCAGTTAAGCTTGTTTTTTTGTTTTTTTTATTGAATCTTGGTCGGTCATGGTGCTCTCTGCTCACCAAATTTATATATAAGGACTTCCTTTCAGCCTGATGACCGCACAGCGCACCACAGGCAACAAACTGATAGTCGCTGAAGGCTGTTCACTCCGTGTCTACGCTTAACTAATATACACGCTCTATCATTGATATTGGGCACTCTAACTATAAATTTAAGCAATCTTACTACTTAAAATTTACTTGTCCAATGTCCGTCCAGTGTCACAAATAATTAATACCAGATTTTTATAGATTAAAATTTTTTTATTCATTCAAAAATTCTCAACATAAGTGATGCTCTTGAAAATTTAAGAAAAACTTATATTGAATACATTCAAAATTAGTTCTATTGCTTGTAATAATAAAATCTACAGCAGTTCTCAAAGATTGTTTTTTTAATTCATAGTCTGATCTGAAATAATATTCTACTAATTTTCCTATTGAAGGACAACCTCTTTCTTCATACTTGCTTATGTGGTCAGTGTTGAGGTTTCAACTACCATGACTACATGACTAGTTGGGGCCTTTAGACTTGTAATATTTGTATATTTGAGTGTTGTTTGAATAATAATAAGGAGAAAACAAATATGAACTTATGAAAGAAATAACGTCATTTTTCTTAACTTTACAAAGTTTTATCAGTACCCTAAGTTCAGTGGCTGTGTCCACTAGCAGTAGACACGTGTTCTTAGTTTAGATGCTAAAGAGGTACTAAATTCCTTTTGTTCTCTTTGGTCAAGGATAAGTCAGAGAGACAGAGACAGAAAGAGGGAGGAAGAGTAGTAGGAAAGAGAGAGGAAACAGAGAGAGAAGAGAAAAGATTCTATGTAGTAGATCTTTTATTGAAGGACATGACACTCAATCCATCTCAAGTAGAAGAAGAGAGGGAAACAGATAATGTTTTGCATGGGTAGTATTATTTTTTACCTAGAAGCAAGTCGAGTTCATTCCTACAAACTTTTTTGTGTGAGATTTCTGGATGCAAGCACCGCATATTATATTTACTTGGTAGAGCACCAAACCAAGTTAGGCATAAGGCCATTTTTACGTGCTCATTATGTATATAATTTTTACTTGGTAGAGCACCAAACCAAGTTAGGCATAAGGCCATTTTTACATGCTCATTATGTATATCATATTTACTTGGTAGAGCACTAAACCAAGTTAGGCACATGACCTTTTTTTATGTGCTCTATATACCCGGGCGTTTTTAATTGTGTTAACCTTCACCTAGATGAGTTGCTCTCCCAAGTTCAGGAGCCCCATCTGCTCGAGGCAGTTAAAGTGAATGTAATGGTTTTGACTGGGATTTAAACTCGTATAATACGATTTCAGAACCCGAACTCTTACCAATGCTCCACCGTCACTGCCAATATTTACTTGGTGAGCACCAACCCAAGTTTGGCACAAGGCCATTTTTACATGCTCTTACCCAGGCTTCTTACATTCGGTGTTACCCTTCACCTAGATAAGCTGCTCTCCCGAGTTAACGAGCCCCATCTGCCTGAAGCTGATTAAGGTGACTGCAATGGTTTTGACTGGAATTAGGAACTCTGCTAGTACGATTCTAGAGCCCGAGCTTTTAGCAATGCTCCACCGTCGCTGTCCTCTTTGAAGGATATATCTACTTGGTCGAGCACCGACCCAAGTTAGGCACAAGGCCAGTTTTATGTGCTAATCATATCCTTGGGCTTTTTGTAATCAATGTTGCCCTTCATATAGATGAGTTACTCTCATTGAGTTGACGGTTCTTATTCACCTCGTTTCGTGGAATCAGTGTTATCCTTACATCTAGATGAGTTACTTTCATAATTTAACAAGCCTCATCTGCCCAAGACAGCTCAATGTGAATCAAATGGTTTTTACTGGGATTTGAATTGGTGTAATTCTATTGCACAGTCCAGGCTTTTACCACTACTCCACCCTCACTGCCCTTTGAAGGAATATGACCCACAGGCTTTATTCGACTTTCAATTCGTTTATCATCCCCCTCTGCACGCCCCCCCCCACTTTTTAAAAAAAAAAGAAAACTTGTAGGAATTCTTCAGGCTTCCTCAGGTGATCAAACTTGGTAAGCTTCTGGACAGAATCGAAAGTCTTCACAGAATTCCAAACTTAACCCTTCCTTCTAACCACAGGGGTAGCCTGCTCTTGTTCTGTTAAACGTGATCTGTTAGAGCAGGGTTTTTCAAACCTTCTGACTTGCGGACCCCTTTATATTTCAGGTTTTACCCTAGGGACCCCCTTATAAACGCTTATG
>JAUZSX010342353.1:0-10495 GCA_034780655.1 Idiosepius hallami
GTGATTTAAAAAAAATATATAAAAATAAAGATGAGGACAATTGTCGGAAAAATTCCCCTAAAAATATTATTTTTAGCTATAGTTTTGATTTCCCAACCTCTTCAACTGTTTTTGACCGTATATGACTTTTGAAACTACCAAAAAGTTCTTTCCCTTTCCCATACTTCAAATGACTGTATAATGGTAGATGATCATTAGAAATTTCATTACTTTTTAATTTAATTCCTGCTCTATCTTGTTAGTCTGGAGGAAAAAATGGTGTTGTCCTGGCACCCAAAGAAAATGTAACTTTAGTGGGTTCAGAGTGTAGCTTAGGGTCCCTAAACATGGTTCTGCATGTTTACAAAAGAATTCAGTATTAATAAGCATTAGAAATAAATTTGGTATAAAAAAAAGCATTAGAAATGAATTTAGTATTAAAATGCATTAGAAATGAATTTAGTATTAAAAATGCATTAGAAATGAATTTAGTATTAAAAATGCATTAAGGTCCCTTAAACATGGTTTTGCATGTTAACAAAAATTTAACTCATTTGGACTTTTGTTAAAATGTGAGACCATGTTTAAGACCCCTAAGCTACACTCTGAACGCACTAAAGTTTAATTCTCTTTGGGTGCAAGGGAAACCTTATTTTATCCCTGGACCATGTGTGTGTATGGTTGTGTGTATGTGTGGACGTGTCATGAATATTTCCCCCCATCCACCCCTGGTTGTGTGGCTTTGATTTCCAGCCAAACGCATGAATCTCTTTTATCTTTATTCTCCTGTTTTTTCCTTCTTGTCATTCTCCAACAATTTTTCAGTTGTTTCTGCTATTTTCGTAGCAAATCCACAACAACAACAATAACAATAACAACAATCTGTTCTTAAATTCTGTCTCCTTCTGTTGTTCACCATTTCTTCCTTTCTTTCTTTCCATTTCTCTCTCTCTCTCTCTCTCACGGTGCCAGTGCAAATTGCATCAAGACTAACACTTTCTTCACTTTCTTTCTTTTTTTTTTATGCCATGAACGAAAAAAAAAAAAAAAGGTTTTGATTGTTCATTTTTGTTGAAAAGAAAATTTGAGTCCATCCTATTTTACACAATCTACGACTTTTTAATTTTCAATTGAAAAATATATTTTCATTAATTGACAACAAAGGAAAATCTTCAAACATTAGAGAACTTGCAATTCCAATGAATAACAATTTTTATTAGAAATAGGAAAATATTTGTAAGAAAAGACTTGATTCCATTGGAGAAGGTATTAAATAAATAAAAAGACTTACAATTCCAATAAATAATGATAATTATCAAAAAGTAATCAAATATTTGTAAGAAAAAAATTGTGATTCTATTGGAGAAGGTATTAAAAGATAAGAAAAACTTGCAATTCTAATGAATAAGGATATAATTAAGAATAGCAAAATATTTGCAAGAAAAGACTTATTTCCATTTGACAAGGTATGAAAAGATGAAAACCAAACTTGCAATTCCAATGAATAATAGTAATGAGAGCAAATATTTAGTTTCTCTTGCTACTTTGGTAGACTTGCCAACCAATTAAAAAGATTTGATTCCATTGGTGGAAGTATGAAAAAATAATAAAATAAAACTTGCAATTCCAATGAATAAAGATATTTCTGAGAAATACTGAAGTATTTCAGATAACTCTTGCTATTCTTTTTCATTCTTAAAGACTTAAATTCATTGGTGTATGTTTTCAGAAATGAGAAAACTTGCAATTCCAATGAATATCAAAAGCAATATACCTTCATCAGGGCATATTTACTATAATAATGTGAACTCAATATACAAAATGATAAATATGCCCTGATGAAGATGGATTTCAGAGCTTGTTGGCATTAACTCTATTCTTTTTGGTTTTCATAAAAATTTTTCTATTATAATTATATTGTATATGTCTAATTTCTATAAGATCTATATTGTATCTTATGGTATTTATCCAAATCTGGATGGAGTGTTCAACTGAATTGATCTTAAGAGCAATATGTAATATTATTTTGTTATTAACATAACAAACACATTATTATTTTATAAACCCAAATGCTGTGTGTTTCACTGTTTAAAACTGTTCCTCAGTGGGCAGCTTTATTATTAACAAAAAGAATCAATTCTTTTATTCTATACAGTTGTCAGCCCTGCAAGTGAAATTTAAATGCTTCCTTGGAGGACGTGAAAGTATTTACATTTTTTAAAGCATTATAGTTCTATTTACACCTGGGAATTTTCTTTGTTACACCAAACTCTCCACGGCTTGGTTCTTATTTTTTTGACATAACAAAACCATTAAAACCCCAAAATCATTATTCTAAGAAGATCTTTGTTTCAAAATGTCCATGCTTTCTCTTTCCAATTCAAATTTCAAAATCAAAATGATCCAAATTAAAAGACTGGCCAATAATAACAAGTCCAAAATATTGGGTAAATATGATGGCAATTATTTTCTTTTCTATTTCAAATGGTAAGTAATTTTGTTACTTTTTTTTTTTTTTTTTTAATTTTCTGTCATATTGTGATGAAGGAAGGAAATCCTTCCAAACAATTCTAATGTTTTCAATATTAATTTGCATGCATTTCACAACTAATATTAGTTAATCTTTAGTTTCTTAAAGGTCTTATTATTATTATTATTGTTGCTGGCTACTTTTGATGATTCACACTTTAAAATCAACTTTCTTTCTTTAAATCTACAAATGCTGTAAAAGAAAATTAAAAAAAAAATATAATTTGCTAATCAAATCTTTTTTTATTTCAATTTTTATGGATGAAAAATATTATTTCTGATAATTTTTGTTCATGTTTATAATAATTAAAATCCACTTTAATTAAAATATTCCAGTTTGATTATAATTTTCTTAATTGTAATTAAATAATTCTTAGTTTTATGCATCATTCATTAAATGCTTAAAAAAAAACAACATTTTTTTTTTTAAATGATTTTTTATTTTTTGGATGGTTGTTACATTGTTCTATTTTTATTGAGTCTAAAAACAAAATTGTTTTGGGTTTTTTATTAGAAATATTTGATCTTGTTTTTTTTTTGTATTTGATTCTTTTTTTTTTTTTTTTAAATACTGTCTTTCATCTTTTTTATTCTTCTTTTCTTCTTTTTCTTTTTTCTGAATGCATCTCTATATTGATAGGGTTCTCTCTTCTCTTTCCTTCACACTCTCTCTCCCTGCCCCTCCCTCTCTCTTCATGCCCCTCCCTCTCTCTCTCTCCTTCCCCTCCTCTTCTATCACCCTATCCTCCTCCTCCTCCTCCTAATAATAATAATAATAATAAAAAAACCACACTTATTAAAACAGCAGAGATCATAAGAAAAGTACTGAATCAAGAAACATGAAAAAAAAAAGGGTTTGTAGCCACTGGCTACAAAGTGTTTGGATGTACTGGAGTACCAGAGGAGGCTTATTGTCACTCTGCCTTCAGGAACCACCGCCAGACATTGGCAGGTGTGTGAAATGGACACAGGGAGGTGTTGCACCGTGCAGTCTCTGGCTGAAATAGTGCAGAACTTGCTGGGATCCAGAGGAGACTTGTTGTCACTTTGACTCCAGCATAAAACCACTGATTGCTGGGTGCGATTGTACTTGGTGACTGGTATGAGATCCATAATAGTATTAACAATAATAATAATAATAATAATCCTAATGAATAAGACATAAACTGATTATTTTTCTTTAATTTCAACCTTTAACCTCAATTCTTGATGAGAATTTCACCTCCCTCCCTCCCTTCTTTTCTTCCCTCCCTCCCTCCCTTCTTTTCTTCCCTCCCTCCCTCCCTTCTTTTCTTCCTCCCTCCTTCCATCCTTCCTTCTTTACCTTTCTTTCCATCCTTCATTCTCCCTTCTTTCCTATCCTTTCTTCCCTTCCTTATTTCCCTTCCTTCCTTCCTTTTTCTTCCATCCTTCCTTCTCCCTTTCTTCCTTCCTTTCTTCCCTTCCTTATTTCCATTCCCCCTCTCCTTTCTTTCCATCCTTCCTTCTCCCTTCCTCTCCTTCCTTCCTTCCTTATTTCCCTTCCTTCCTCCCTTCCCTTCCTTCCTTATTTCCCTTCCTTCCTTCCTTCCTTCTCTTCCTTCCTTTCTTATTTCCTTCCCTTCCTCTCCTTCCTTCCTTCCTTCCTTATTTCCCTTCCTTCCTTCCTTATTTCCCTTCCTTCCTCCCTTCCTTATTTCCCTTCCTTCCTTTCTTATTTCCTTCCCTTCCTTCCTTCCCTTCCTTCCTTCCCTTCCTTATTTCCCTTCCTTCCCTTCCTTTCTTTCTTCCCTTCCTTCCTCTCCTTCCTTCCTCTCCTTCCTTCCTTCCCCATGTTCTTCTCACTCATTCAATAAAATCTCAATCAAATTCAACTTCAAAATAAGACAATGCTGCAACCAATCAACAAACAAAACAGACAAAAACAAACAAATTTTTCCTTTTTTTTTTATTTGGACTATTATCCTCATCTTTATTGTTATTCATTTCACAACCTTTCGACCAAATAAAGATGAAGGCCCTTGTCTGAATAAAACTTGATTTGACTTCATTTAAAAGATTTTTTAAAAAACTTTTGGAAAAACTTTTTTTCTTTCTTTTCTTTTTTCCTGATTAAAAAAAATATCAACAGTTTTTGGGCATTTTGATTCAAACCATTTTAATGGAATCATTTTACAAAAATTATATATATATATATATACACATATATACATTAAATGGAATCAACATTCCTATAGTTTGTAAATGAATGAACTGTAATTCATTCTTAAATTAACATCAATAACTAATTTTTAAATTTGCATATAAATCTATTTCATTCTTATTAGAAATCATCAGTTTTCTGATGATTTCTAATAAGAATGTAACAGATGTATATTGAAACTAGCGAATTATTTATTGAGGTTATTTAAATATAATTATACTTTATTCATTCATATACATTGATTTTTAGATACACACATACGCATTGATATTATGTTTTCTTGGTGAGCATCAACCCAAGTTTGGTGCAAGGCTATTTTTATGTGCTCTTACCTGGGCTTTTTACATTCAGTGTTACCCTTCGCCTAGATGAGCTGCTCTCCCGAGTTAACAAACTCCATCTGCTCGAGGCAGCTAAAGGTGAATGCAATGGTTTTGACTGGGATTTGAACTCACGTGCTATGATTCCAGAGCCTGAGCTTTTACCAATGCTCCAACTTTGCTGCCCAATGAATTTGAATATCTATATAGATTAAAGTCTGTATGCCCTGAAGATGGCTTGTTTAATGTACAAAACATATAGGCACAATATAATATTATGTAAATTTGTTTTTTTAGATACAATATATAATGGAAACTACAGTCAGACATGATTCAAAGTGAATGACTAACTAGCAAGCACTAACATTTTTTTTTAATAAAAGATGTTTGTGTCTAGTGTGACTAGTGACCCACTCAAGAGATATAGCATCTATAAAACATTTAGACAATACAATTTTGACCAATCAAAAGCATCTAAAGCATAACGGCTTAAAGGAAATGCTGGAAATATCCTCCATTGACATTGATATTATTTCTACAATACAGCAACTTTTCAAACACCCTGTATATAAATACTTATAGTTAGAATGTCCAAAAAGTTACTGTGCATTTATGTATATATAAATTGAAATAAACAGTAAATTTTATTATAAAATATTTAGACAATACAATTTTACAAATAAAATTTTTTTTATTGATTTAAAGCATTACATAAAAAGAAATGCTGGAAATGTCCTCCATTAGCATTATTTCTACTGCACACCAATTTTTCGAACACTTTGTACATTCAAACAAGTTTTATACATAAAAAAATTAATTAAAATACATCAAATATAACATGATGATAATTCTGGTATCTGATTGGTTCACTGACGATATCACTGGCTATAAATGGAATCTTCCAAATCTAAACAAACATACTTTATCTAGAATACCAAAAATATTTAAACCCATTTATTTACCAGTTAATTACTGTAGAAATAATTTTTAGTGTTTGATAATGATAAATTACAAATCTTTTATTTCAAACAAAAAAACCCAAAGATTTGACCCCTCGTTTGTCATTCTAGTAAACAATGATTCCAATAAACTGGTTTTGCTTTCTTTTCAAAAAAAAAAATTCTTTGGATTTGAGAAAAAATTATGCAAATCAAAATTGACTCCAATTTTTGAATTGATTCAATTTTTTAAAGTTGCAGTTTTGTTAATAATTTAATTTTTTTTTTTTGTATATATTTGTTTTTCTTCTTCCATGCCTGCATCCTAGTTTTAGTTTGAGTAAAAATGGTGTTGGCCTTGCACCCAAATAGAATTTAACTTTAGTGGGTTCAGAGTGTAGCTTAGGGTCCCTTAAATACGACTCTGCATATTAACAAAAATATAACTCAGAATTTTGTTGACATGCAGAACAGTGTTTAGGAGACCCTAAGCTAAATTCTGAACCCACTAAAGTTAAATTCTCTTTGGGTGCCAGGGCAACACCATTTTTCCCAGACTATAGCTTAGGGTTACCTAAACACAGTTCTGCGTGTTAACAAAAGTCCAAGTGAGTTATGACCTTGAAATGACCGCGAAATGGTTGATAGGTTGTTAAACCCCCTCAAACTCAAACCCAAGTGAGTTACGTTTTTGTTAACACGCAGAACAGTGTTTAAGGGACCCTAAACTACACTCTGATCCCACTAAAGTCAAATGATCTTTGGGTGCTAGGATTATTTGTCTTTAAACAAAAACTTCCAACACTCATTCATAATCATTCTCTTTGTCCTCCTCCTCCTCAGTCTTTGGAACCATTCTTATGCAATGGTAAATAAGACTACGACAACACATCCACTCATATCATTATCATCATTATTATTATTATTATCATTATCATTATTATTGTTATTAATTGCAAAGATCCAAAAACGAATTTTGTTTTTTGATCATCCCTCGTTTGCATTTCAGGTGTGATCAAACCTTTTTTTGGTTTTTCCTAATGTGATATTAAATTCCTAAAATCTTAATCAACGTAAACAGCAAATTCCTTCATGTTGTTCTTTCTACATTGATTCTATATGATTGTTAATTGCAAAATCTAACAGAAATTTTGTTTAGTGTTCGTCCAAATACGCCATAAAGATTGCATTGCAAAATCTTTTCATTCTGACAAGATTTGAACTTTTTTTCAATAACTTTTCAAGCTTTTTTTTTATTATCTTTACTTTGAACAAGAATGATTCAAAACAAATATTCACAACAGCTGACCCACAATTAGCCAAAACACCTTTATTCTCTGTGTAATTTGATAATATTTTATACCAATTCAGTTATATATTACATACATACATACATACATATATATACATATATGTTGAATAGTATTCTCTACCCAGGTTTCACCATCAGGATCATCAGGAGATTAGCTGTTTACATTGGTGTTATATCATATTTATATTCATAGTTATATTTTTGCTCAGGCACACCTGTTCTCTGCTTCTCTCTCTCTCTCTCTCTCCCACTCTCTCTCCTCCCCATCTATATCTGTAAGGTCTATTTTTCCCCAACAACAAAAAAACAAACTATCTTTTGACGCTAAACGTGAATGTTTTGTATTAATGATTTCAGTTAAGTTGTTGGCTTTCTTTAAATTTTTTTCTTTTCTTTTATTTCCTCTTTAGTGCAACGGGCCCTGCGGTCGAGGAACGCAAAGACGCGATGTCATGTGTATTAGTCGGGAAGGTAAGAGAACAGATGTCAGGTACTGCGATAAAAACACCCGACCGCTCACTGTTCAAGGATGTGGAAGTGCACCCTACTGTGCATCAATGTGGGTACCCCAGGCCTATGACGTTGTGAGTAAACGTTTTTTTTTTTTCTACTAAAACAAGATTAAGGTTGAAAATCATTCAAGCAAAATTATCAGTGATTTTTTTAAAAATCTATATCTTTACCTTTGGACCCTGACTTGTCAAAATTACCAACTAGTCAATAAGAGCCGTTCTATTAGAAGACCATATTAAACCTTTAGACCCTGACTTATCATAATTACCGACTAGTCAATAAGAGCCGTTCTATTAGAAGACCATATTAAACTCTGGACCCTGACTTGGAAAAATTACCAAGTAGTCAATCAGAGCCGTTCTATTAGCGGACTCTATTAAACCTTTGGACCCTTACTTATCAAAATTACCAATTAGTCAATCAAAGCAGTTCTATTGGAAAACCATATTAAATCTCTGAACCCTGACTTTGCAAAATTACCAACTAGTCACTCAGTACTAAAATAGGTGACCACATAGGAATATCAAGTACTGTACCGGGCTAGTAAAGTCAGGTTGGAGACACCGGTTCCCACTATATCACCGAAGTCAAGTAAAATGTAGAACCAAATATTTGTATATGTATGAATAAATATGGTCTTTGATCGAAGCCTCCAATATCTTGATGGGGGGGGGGGGCAAGTTATTTTTATTTGGGTAAAGGGGCCACTGTGCGTATTCTGCATCGGGGCTGCTATGTGGCGAAGCACGGCACTGTTATTTTTTTTTTCTTTAATAGAAGTCGTCGTTTGCGTAACTTGACTGAGTGCTTTGTGCCATTTGTACCTTTTAAGACCGCAGTAATGTTTCAGCAGACTTTGGGGCGAAACCTTACGAAGTAATTTAATCTTTAAATATTTCATTATGTTTATCGAAAAAAGGAAAAGCGTGCTAATTCAATCTGCATTCAATTTCCTGCGCTGAAAATAATGTACAACAAATCAAATGACAAAGCTCTTAACTTTCAATCTAAGTTACAGAGCTTTAAAGGATAGATATGTTGTTGTGGCATACATAAATTGAAAAAGTCTATATGGCCTAGTGGATATGCAGTCAGATTTAGGAATCATAGTCTACGAGTTCAAATCACTCTTTGCGTTCATAATTGGGCTAATATTTTGGGGCAAGGTATGTGTTGAAGAATTCATTATTGTTAAAACAATTAATAGCCAAGGTAATATCCAAAATATTATTTTGAAGAATTCAGTAAGTAAAATTCAATGTAAGTTCTGGTAAAATCCAAAATATTATGTTGAAGAAATTAAGTAAGTAAAATTCAATGTAAGTTCTGGTAAAATCCTTAATCCATGGCAACAAGAATTAAATTAGTCCATAAGAGTTTTAACAATCCATAAATAATCCAGAAGTTTCAAAAAGGGTAAAAATTGTGCATGCTCCAATATCAGTCAATAATTTCAAAATGGCCGGTAGTTTTCTTCTTTTTATTGAAAAATATAACTGAATGGAACGCACCATTCAAAATATTTTATTATTAGTAACAAGCTCTCTGATTGGTCAATTTATGGACTCGGCTTACTATTTAGCTTGTATTCAAATGGAATGTGATTATACACATATTAAATAGAAGAAGAAAGAAAGAAAAAAGAGAAAACTGTCTCATTTACTCAATTTAATTCAACAAAGGGTAACACTGAATTTAAAAAGCCCGGGTAAGTGCACATAAAATGGCCTTGTGCCAAACTTGGATTGGTGCTCACCAAGTAAATATAATATCTCTTCTCCTGATAAAAGGAAGGCAAGCACCACCTTAGCAACTATAACATTAGCAACAACAATAATAATGATAATAATAATGAGGATGATGATGATGATAATGATGATGACGACGACGACGATGATGGTGGTGGTGGTTGTGGTGGTGGTCGTGGTAATGAGGATGATGATGATGAGGAGGAGGAGGATGACGACGATGAGGATGGTGGTGGTGGTGGTGGTTGCGGTGGTGGTAACGATGATGATGATGATGACGACGACGATGATTGTAGTTGTGGTCGTAGTGGTGGTCGTGATGATAATGTTGATGATGATGATGATGATGATGATGACGACAACGATGTTGGTTCTGATTGTTGTGGTAGTCGTGGTGACGATGATGATGGTGATGATGACAATGATGATGAAAACCGAGGCAAATACCTAGATATCCTCGAAGCAGATGCATCTAGAAAGCGGAAATGAAGGGAGTGATCAACAAAAATATCTTTTAAAAAAAACATGAAACAAAACTAGAAAAAAAAGAACTATATAAAATAAACCTTACCATAGGGAATGGATGCGTGGGCTGTAAACCTAATGAGATACTCCAGACCGTACATGAGATGGACAAAAGAGGAACTTAGAAACCTTGACCAGAAGACCAGTAAGCGGAAAACAATGCAAAGGGCACTCCACCGAGGCAGATTATGCATAAAAAGAAAACGAAGGAGGAAAGGATTCCTGAATATCAAAGAAAGTATTATATTTACTTGGTCAGCACCAACCCAAGTTTGGCACAAGGCCATGAGCTGCTCTCCCGAGTTTTTTTCTAATGAAAACATTGATAAGAAAAAGCAACTGTAAGAAGCCGAAAAAACATTTTTATTCGAGATCGATTTTCTATACACCTCTAGGTGCCAAAAAAACTCCAGGCATGTCATCAGTGTTGAAAGCCCACGTCACAAAGG
>JAUZSX010342364.1:0-10495 GCA_034780655.1 Idiosepius hallami
CCATTTTTACGTGCTCTTACCCGGGCTTTATATATTCGGTGTTACCCTTCATCTAGATGAACTGCTCTCCCGAGCTATCGAGCCCTATCTGCCCGAGGCAGCTAAAGTGAAAGTAATGGTTTTCGACTGGGATTTGAACTCGCGTAACACGATCTCACTAATATTCACTAATACTTAACCCTTTAAACCCTAAATGGCTGACATATCGGCCCTGATGACATAAAGGCGCACTAATACTTTGGCAATAACATCCGCTAATAAAATGGACCTGGCTGGCTGACTGCTTGGTAATTTTGATTTGTCAGAGTCGAAAGGATTAAGGTCCTTTTTAGCATCAAGTCATGACTACTTTGCTTGGGAGTCGCTTTCATGCTTCTTTTGTGCTCATTTTGAGCTGATTTTGCAATTCAAATGTTTTTTTTCTGAGAAAACTGCCATAATATTTGAAAGCCAAAAATTATTTTATCAAACTGGGGTTATGTTGACAACGACTAACGTAGCCCCCCCCCCTACAGTCGACATTCATCTACCGACCGGGCAGGTCTGCAATGACACCTTTAGCAGCTATTTTTTAGCTCAAAATCTAGTTTGTTCCATAAGTACAAATACCATATAAATCAAATTTCAAGTCTCTAGACCAAAAATTTGCAAAAGGACACTTTATGTAAACATGTAACTTACAATTAAGGTAATTAAGGAAGCCTATTATATAGAAAAGTCATACTACTCCATATTATTTTGTTGAATGATTTTCCTCATTTATTCACTAGAAAGGTTGATATGTTATTAAACAAAATAAACCTAATTCATGTTTGTGATTTAAAATATTTAAAATGGCCGAGTTTAAAACTGTGTTAATTTGGTTAAGCTAGAATTTCAACATTGTGTATCCTTGACGATAATGGAATGGATTGTTGTACTTGTCCAAATCTGTTTTAAGAAAGAGTTCACACTTTACTTGGTGTGTGCAGGTGTCTCTCTATCTTTCTCATATATATATATATGTGTATATATATATATGAGAGAGAGAGGGAGAAACAGAAATATGCGTGTGTGTGCTTGTACATATAAATATAAGATAATTAATGGATATTTTATTGGACAAGTTACATTTAAAGGAATAGCATTTAGGAAAAGCAAGCAACAAACAAATACAATAATAGGTGTTTTAAAAGAGTTTTCTAGAATAATTTGGGATTTTTTTTCCTTTAATAAAATGTATTTAGAAATTTTTTCTATTGACCTATTTGGAGTTAAACTTAAAATTTTTCTCAAATCCAAAAATTTAATTCAAGTTATTTTACATGGAAATAAATGAAATAAACAGTATAATGAACAAGCTATATAAAACGAATTTTATATCTTCTGTGGCTCAACAATTATAATTTAAAATTGTAGTTCTTCTAAAGCATCATAGGATTATTGATAATAAATATAAAGTTTTATTAAGGCCATAATGATGCATTAAATGTATCAATTATATTTCAGAGTATTAAAATTAAAAAACATGAAATTAAAAGAGGACATACATTTAAAAAGGCTACAATAACATTTAAAAATATGAAATTAAAGGAGAAGGATGTAAATTGAAAAAAAAATCTACAATCACAATTTAAACAGCAATGAATATAATAGAATGACTACTAAAGACACGCACAAAAAACACCAAGTTTAAAATAGATTTATATCTCCAAAATATTACTAACTGATATATTTAATGCATTGTAGCCTTAATAAAACTTTATATTTATTATTAATTATAATTATTTTGTTTTTTAATTAATGATTTTCTTCCTATGTTTTGACTAACAGGTTTGGTATTCCTTATTAGAAGATTCTACAGATTGGAATGATACTAATAGCTTTTCTGATCGAGCAGCATCCACTTTCAACTCTTCAACTCTTCATAAAAAAGTCTTATCTCATTTATCGAGTGCCTTAACCAACAGTGATGGCCAAATTCTAAGCCCTATACTCCATCATCATCATCATCAAACACATCACACAAATATTCCTGCCACTGCTGCTGCTTCTTCGTGTGTTTCTCAAATTCTGACTCCACCCAAAGTGAGTTTCTGCCATCTGAAATCTTTTTGCCTCGAGGCAGAAAATTAATTTTAAAAGCCTCTACAATTTTTTTTTGCCTTCCTCCGGTGTTACTCAAATGCAGAAACCTAAACATCAAACTTAGGAAGTTCCTTGTAACTGAATTTAACCCTTTATTAAATCTACGAGGGCAAACTGTCCTCATTCTGTAAGCATTATCAAGTGCTATATTAATCAAATTTTGCAGTGTGCAAAAAAATGGCTGATATTGCATTTGAACTAAAATTATAAGTCACATTGTGGGTGGCTGCAGTAGTGATTACAAAGTTCAGTACCCAGGTAGAAAGAATTTTTATCAAAATTGATAATGCTAAAAGGTTGAAAGAATTCTGTTAAATTTCTATTTGAAGAGTTGAACGAGGACCTCGAATGTCAACAATTGAATGAAGAAATGCAAATACTAACCATAACCATTAATAAATATAAAAAATATTTTCATTCTGTTTTCTACCTCAGTACTCGATGTAAACAACAACTAATATTAACAATATTATTATCTGAAAATTGCTTGCTTTTACTGAAGGAAAGGCAGATATTAGAGGGTCGTTTCAAAAGTGATGCCTTTTTCTTAAGTTGAAGAGATGAGTGTGGTCCCATAAAATTGAATGAATGACTTTTTTGCTCCAGAATTTATTTTTGTACATAGTCACCACCATTCGCAATGCACTTTTGCCAGCAATGAACACGAGGGTTAATTTTCAAATCCACAGCACACCTTGTCATTCCCATCTCTGTCGTCATTCTGAAATCGACTAACCCATCCCCTTAAATGTGCTGACATCAACTGCATCAGCTTTGTAATTTTTTCTGCATGGAGGAATTCCAATGACGCATCTCTGGTTCTGACACACATCTACGACTGAAGTTGCTTTCTTAGTCTCACACTGTCAATACCTTCAAGAAAGAGATTAGATTATAAGTTTATGAATTAATAAGTTCAGTTACTAAACAATGCAATTTGAAATACTGTCTGATACGTTCAAATGGAATAAAAAAAAAATAGGAGGCATTATTTTTGGAACAACCCTTATAATTTTTTTGATTAGATTTACTACTTATTTTTACTGAATTTAACCTAGTTTTTCTGGGTCAGAATTAACTAATAATTTCTATTGAATTATTTATTTCCTTTTTTAATGCTTTCTTTGTCTGAAAGATTGGGTTTGAAAAGCTTTGGTTTCTTTAATATCTATCGAACTTTCTATCACTTGAGGTTGTCCTTTCCAAATATGGAAATTGAGGAAGTTTTATTGGAAATCCCTGGAATGAAGGCGGATGAACTAAAAGGAAAACTGGGGAGGGTCCACTTGGGGTAATGGATTACAATAATTATTTTTATTTATTTATTTATTTTTGTTGCAGATCACCAATTCTCTTACACAGTATTCTATCAGTGCAAGTGATGTCATTTCAAGCCGAACGGGGCAAGGCAGCAGTTGCAATTCACAATCCAACCTAAAACATACAAATACTTTAAAATCAAGTGAAAAATCCAAACTCTTCATTTCTGGTGCACGAGTGAATGCAGATACGTCTGAACCGTCAGGAAAACTGTCTTTGCAGTCAACAGAAAAAAAAGACGGGGATTTGAACCCACAATTCCTAAAAGAATTATGTGAAAGCAGAAAAAAAAGAAAAAATACCCCAGCAAGTCTTGTGTTTCCTTTTCCAACTCCTGAAAATTTTCCTAACCCACAGAACTCTGCATTTATGTCTGGGTTGATAAATCCTGTCTCTTCCTCCGCAAGCCAAAGCCGACGTGCAACTAGTGCTCTAAAAGTGGAGAGTACCGCATCATCATCATCATTGTTTGGGAAAGAATCCTCTCCTCTGGACTTGTTTGATCCTCCTTTGTCTGTTCGCATTGAACCTGCTGGAAGGGATATTGCTCAAAGTAACAAACCAACAGTTGCTTCCATATCCTGTTCAACAGACAAATCACAAGACAGAGAAGACACCGTTGCGCATGCGGATAATGTTCTCTTGAATCCAAACGTTGACAAAATGAATTTAGTAATCATTGAATCCGCTTTAAAAGAACAAGTGAGGTACCAGAAGATAACAGAGAAAAGCCTGCAACATAAAGAGTTGCAGGGGTCATCTGTTTCCTCAGATGAAGAGACTGACACTGATATATCGTCCAAAGCAACTGGTTATGCGAGCACTTTGTCTACTCTTCTTGATTACATGTCAGTTGATGAAAGGGTCAAACTTTTGCCTCCCTCTACCCTAATACCTAATTCAATACAAGATGTTCAGGGTTTGTCTACTGATAATAGGTCCGAAGATAAAAGCCCCATTTCTTTAGACAATAGCCCTACACTTACTCAAAATAGGTCCCCGCCCAGTGATAAAGAAGGGCCCCTGCTTGGTGATGAGAGACCCCTTCAACCTGTCATCTGCTCAGCTTCAAATCCAGATCTTTCTGAGGTAGACGATTCAATATTGACGTCTGTCGGTAATCGGGATAATTTCATTCCTGTTGGTTCAGAATCAAATATCCAAACATTTATAAGAAATCCAAGATGGCTACGAGGTATGGCTGTTGGAGGAGGTGGTTCTACCAGCATCGGTAAACATATTGATGCTAATATTCATATTACCATTTCAAAAGCCTCTTCTACATCCGAGGCTGATCCTGATGCTTTGTTACCAATTGAAGAACGAGAACGGTTCCTTCCAACTGGAGCCGACTCAGAATCTCTTGAGAAAACAACAAGCAGCAGCGACAGCAATTTTTCTGATGCCGAGGATAATGCCTTTAATCATTACCATAGCAATAATATTCAAAATCCAGATTTTATTGGAAGCCTCGATCCATCCATGGAACTTGTATCCTCTACATCACAGCTACAGGAGCCCCCTGCAGTGGGACTATTAGATATGAACATTGAGGGTGCTGCCGCTGCCCCCTCCAAGGCCAACATTGATTTAAGCCCAGGGGATTATATGGATGTTGTTGAAAGAGAGACGTATATGAAAACAGAATTAAGGGTTCCATTTGAAATAAAAACAGATCCAATTGAAAGCAATGAGTGTTCTTCCGCTAGTGCAAAACCTCGATTCAAAGGTGATTTTGATTTAGATCAAGATCAGACGAGTGTCACCAATTCGGAGCCTGATCTTCTCCTCGGACACTCTTCCAATTTTGGAATCTCTGGCCCAGATTTACATCATAGCATTGCAGGCATCGATTCTTTCCATTTGAAACGAAAAGATCGTTTAGTTAATCAAAAATCAGATTTAGATTCTGGGACGCTGTTGGAAATGCCACAGCTCCCCCATCCCCATGATCTTACAACATCATCACCCCCAGTTACAATGCCGACCAAATTATCATCTTTTGGAGATTACAACTGCCCCGAGGAAGCTGAAGAAGATGACACGGATGAATTAATTAAAATGGCTTCGTCTGTTCTGCTTATGCCACTGAGCGAAAACTCCGCCAGTAAAAGTGACCTGACACCAGCGGAACTTTCTGAACACAAATCTCATGTTAGAGTCAGCAATCAATCATTCTCCAGCACAGAGGATGCACCTCACTCTTTGCAGGCAAATGCAGACAATGTCTCTATTAGGACATCAAACCTATTGACTGAATCTGGAAGAGGAACATTGGCCAGCTCAGATATATCTATTAGTCCATCAAGTGCTGAAAATATCCCGACAGCAGGAGAACCCTTAATTTTAGATAACCAAGGTTCCGTTTCTCCAAAGGAGTCTTCGAGTGAACTTAATGTCCTAAACCCTTCATCAGAAAACAGTATGATTAATGTTGTTGACGACCAAAATGTGTATACCACATCATCTCGTAAGTCTTTGCAAGAGCAAGACCCCAGTTCTGAGATTCTTTCTCAAACAGATAAACTCTCTATTTTGGCTCAGCCTAACTCAGAAAATAACCTTGAACTGCCTTTCTCAGTAATTGTCAAAGGACCAGCAGAAAATACGAGTGACCTCAGCTCAGTCCACTCTTACGATAACGACCAATCTCAGGACTCAGATGTTTTAGGGCGCCAGGTCAATAATCTTCTATGTCGCACGGCATATTTAGAATATAAAAATCAAAATGCACACACAATTGTGACCAAAAATGAAAATGATAATAAGACTAATATAATATCAAAAGATTCTGCTTTGTTGCTACCTTCGCAAGAGTTTACGAAATTGAACACAAGCTCTCACCCTGCCAAAAATACTTATACAGAAAAAGGAGGGCTAAATTACGATCAGCTCCATCAGGACCTGACAGATCTGCAAAATAGTTTGGCTCAAGGTCTACAATTAAAGAGCCTTAATCAGCCTGATCAAGAGCTAGATGTCTCGCGTAGAACGTTATTTATGCAGAAAACAAGCCATTCTGCAAACAGCCCAGATGTCTTGCAAGATTCCAAGATTCTGCCTGAAAACTTATTCCAAAGAAATCCACAACAAGCAGATTTATTATTAGGCATGGATAGAATTCTCAGAAAGAGAGAAGAACAGGCATTTGATAACCACAAAAAAGATAACTCCACAAATTTGGCTTTGGCAACTCATCTACAATATAATGAACGTAGCATCGGAAGTCTTAATCCAGTTCCTACATTTCCTGCCTCGGCTGATTTTGAAATTCTGTATGAGGCTCCGAAAACCGTTGCTGGCAATAAATCTGGAAGTGTTTCTCTCGAAATGCCAGAAGCAGAATTTGTTTTGCCTAATCAGGTCAATGAAGGGGATGGCACTTCCCTCAAAGGCACCCATAGTCTGCAACACTCTCCGGAAGTCATTGATGATTTGAGCCTCAGGGTTGAGCGGTTATTATCCGAGGATCCAGTTTATGAAATACCCAAATTAAATGTTCAGGATTTTATACGGCCTAAAGACGGATTCTTTAAAGGATTAAGTTTTGACAAGACAACCCCTGAAGGAGACACAGTTCTTGATTTGAAAGGACCCAGTTCTACCTTCCAATTACCCACTTCCAAAGATCCTGTTGATACATTCTTGCCCAATTCAAACAAAAGTCAAGAAAATCGTTTTGAGAATTCCAAATTTCTTGAAAACGAAGCAGATGGAATATGTTTTAAAGAATCGGTCACAGGTCGTAAAAATCCTGATGATCTTCCGGTTTCTAACTCTCCTGATTCATCGCATTCTGTTGGTTCTTTTACTTACCCAACAAAATCATTCTCTCTACAACAAACTTCAATGAATAACTTGGTCATTGATAATCTAACCCAGGGTTCAACCACAAATATGCAGACTAATTCAAACTCAAATCTTTTATTCCAGTCCACAGCAATGTCTCCTTCGATTCCAAGTAAAGAACAACAATTCTTGTTGCCACCAGCAAATAAAAGAGACACAACATTATCAGAAGCAGGAAATGTAGGGCACAACGAGACTTTCCAAAATTTAAATTTGGTAAATGAAAGCTCAAATAGTGCAAAATTCTTAGAAGATGATGTGCGTAGATGTCTTGATTGGTCGAATATGAGTACCCTTAGTTCTCCCCCGAAAGAAATGACACCAGGCATTGCATCAGATTATGTTAACACAGAATCAGAAAGTCTAGAATCTGTTTTAGATTCAAAACTTGATAATAAACCAATTCAGATAACCCAAGCATTAAATACATTAAGGAATGATCAGAAGAGAATCTCACCATCATCAATCCAAAATTCAAATGCATCTTCAGTTAGCTGCGGTAGTTCCATATCTGGTAAGTCCACTACTAGCAGTAACCAACCTGAATCTGTCCGTAGTTCTTTAAATACTGTCTGTAGTTTATCTTCAGGGAAAAACGGTATTTCAGGTTCCAAAAGAGAAACTAATTGTCAACCAGAGAAGAATAGTTCTGATCTAGAACAAACCATTCCACCTTTCAGCAATTCTTTAGTTCAGGGTGCTACATCAACAACGAACCAATCCCACAGAAATTCTGCCAAAGGAACGAGTCCTGCTCTCTGCAATGAAGATCTCAAACAGTTAGACAGTTTGATAAGTGATTCACAAAAATCGGACAATGATGTTTACAGCTCAAGTAAATGTGCCGATGGGTTACCAAAATGTCCGTACAAGCTGTCCCTGTCTGAGTCGCAACCAGATTTCCACCAGAAGAATGAAATCCCAAAGAAAAATGGTAATAAAAGTTGTTCTGATATCAGCTCACTCTTTCATTCAGAAAACCCTTTCTTCAAACCAAAAGAGTTTGCTGATAGTGAAGCCTTGAAAAGAGATTTAGATGCCCTGTCACGGTGCCAAGCATCTGACTCGGATTCAAACCTCAGCTCAAGTAGAAAAAAGAAAAAATCCAAAGAAAATAACATTAAAATGTCTTCATCTTCTTTAAAACAATTCTCTGTTGGCTCTTCCTCTTCTCCTGTGGACACATCTTCCCTGCACACCAAACATGACTGTGTTGGCACAGTTTCCCAGTCGGGAGATTGTGGTGAATTCCCAAAAAAGCTTGAAGACAATAGAAATTCTCACTATTTTCCAAATTTAAAGGGGCAAGAGCCCACTGGTCACAAGGTGACTTCGTCATCATCATCAACATCATCACGATCTATAACAACCACAAACCCATCTCGAAATAATTCTGCTAGAATCAAGTATTTTGACCCAACCCTAAAGAGAAAGGAAAACCTTACAAGGTAAGCTTCTTAGTGTTCTTATCTACATTGTTATCTATTGATAAGTTGGCCAAAATGTCGTGACAAGAACAACTATGATAGATTAGGGCAAAAGTCCACAGAATGAATGCTTATATAGATAAGAAAAATATTTCTTCTTTTTTTCTTGATTATTTTTTTTTGTGGGTTCATTTAAAAAATGAGAATCTGAAACATGACCAAAAAAATATTGCCATACAAGGAAGTTGTGTCTATGCTAAACATTGCAATAAAATGGTTAATCTTACAACTCTGTGTCAGTTTAGGAGTTGTCATTATATCAACTGCCAGATGGGCAGCGACAGTGGAGCATTGGTAAAAGCTCTGGCTATGAAATCGTATTACGCAAGTTCAAATCCCAGTCAAAACCATTACATTCACCTTTAGCTGCCTCGGGCTTATGGGGCTCGTTAATTCAGGAGAGCAGCTGATCTAGGTGAAGGGTATCACCAAAAGTAAAAAGCCCAGGTAAGAGGACATTAAAATGGCCTTGTGCCAAACTTGGGTTGTGCTCACCAAATAAATATAATATCAGCTGCCAGATGGATGTGTCTGTTTATAATAAAAATGTTCTGACAATAAGTAGGAAATAAAATAAAACAAATTATTGAAGTGAAAAAAATTGCAAAAGAACAAAATCCAAGACCTGCATTGTCACTTTTTTAAAAATGGGTTGAAAATAGGGAGGGGGTTGGGAGTTGATGATAGCCATGACGATGATGATGATGATGATTCTGTGTCAGTCTGATTCCAAGCTGATCTTTCATAATTGTATTTGGCATTTCTCCAATAATAACATAGAAAAAAGATTGCTGGTTTGAGAAAATGATTTAATTGATAGGATGACCTTCTAATGAGATCTGTATTTGATGAGCTTTAAAGATTAACCTCTTATAATAGAGAAGGACAACAATCATTCACTGCTGAGAAGATCTCTATAAGCAGAAGAGAGAGAGAAAGAGAGGGGGGGTTTATCCCCCTCTCACTCAAACACACAGCCAAGAACAACGAAGGTGGAGGAGTGGTAGAAGCTTTGACCCTAGAATCGTATCTTAAGAGTTTAAATCCCAGTCAGAAGCATCACATTCACTTTCCGCTTCCTTGGGCAGATGAAGCTCATTAACTTTAAAAAGTAACTCATCTAGGTGAAAGAATAATACGGATTCCAAAATCCAGGTAAATGAGGCCTATCAACTCATGGAGAGTAACTTATCTAGGTGAAGGACAACACTGATTACTAAATGTCCAGGAATGTAATGAGCACATAAAACTGGCTTCAAGCCTAATTTGGTTTGGTGCTCAACCAGGTAGATATCCTCTTCCACATGCACACCTGAGCCCAAAATAAATAGAAGAATATTATTATTATTTATATTGCGGGGATAAATAAAAATAAAATCTATGAACAAGAAGTGTATATTCTTTTTAATCAGATTTGGATGGCTGAAATAATACAATCTAAATCCATACACACATTTAGATACATTTACATTTATATATGTCTATTATTCAATCAAAAGACTTTTATTTTTCCTATTATTTTTCTTTATTCTTTCTTTCTTTCATTCGTGTTTTTTTTTTTTTTTTTTTTTTAGTTTTAGTTTGTGTAGATAACAGTATATATTTATATCGATTTTCTATACACCTCTAGGTGCCAAAAAAACTCCAGGCATGTCATCAGTGTTGAAAGCCCACGTCACAAAGGGTTTCAGGCCTCAAATTCAACATACCCC
>JAUZSX010342386.1:0-10494 GCA_034780655.1 Idiosepius hallami
CGTTTTTTTTCTCTTTTTTTTTTTGCAAATAGATAAATAAGTAAAATATATTTACTCTGAAAGAATCGATAATCTGCTTGTAAAGTCTTTATCGCAGAACTCTTGATATTCTTGTTCGGAACATTTACTGTGGTAAGAAAGCATTTCCAGGCCGACTTTATATTTTTGTTCTGATAAACGAATCTTTTCGTATAACTGAAAATTAAAACAATAATTAAATACTTAAAAAAATATTATTTTTAATTGATTCATACCAATTCGTCACATATGATATTTTTAACATTAAACCTAAGCAGAAATGATGCAGTTATTATGATGGTTGTTTAGTTTTACAGCATAGCAACTTTCTTCGGTCATTTAATGCCAAGAAAAGTCATTTTTAATAAACGTTTTTTTTTTCCACACGTAGTTTTTGGAATAACACAATAATATGAACTATTTAATCTATATCAACCTTTTTAGGTCATTTAATGCCAAGAACAGTCGTTTATTTTAATAAACGTTCTTTTTTTTATCCACACGTAGTTTTTTTTTCAATGACACAATATGCACTATTTAATCCACAGCTGGAGGGAATTGAGGATTCATACTCTTCCCAGAAATATTAGTCCAATTTGTATGCTAGTGGAATTTCTGGGATTCGAACTCATGTACGATTTCAAAGTCAATCCACAGTCCCAAGAAGTAGACTTCCACTTTATAACATGTTCGATGGAGCCAGTTTTTGAAGTTACTCAAGACTGGACAGATATATTATTTTTAGATTTTGGAACAACCCGTATTTTGAGAAAATTATCAGTACTTCACACACAATATGGTTTGTAAATTGTTATATATTTCAGTGTATGGAGTTTCCATTCTTTCTAAAATATCGCTAGACATATTTGCATAATATAAACATTGTATAAGGAGTATATTGCTTTTGATAAAAACTTGGCAAAAGGTCAATAAAAAAAATGCTATAAAATAAATTTCAATATTGGGTCATTTACTCTGGTTCCGATAGTCAATGCCGTGCTTAGCGCCCCCGCAGACCCGGCAACTGCGGGGGTGTAAGCACCCTAGGGCCGCGAGACTCCTTGACTTTACAGATCTTTTGGAGTGCAAAAATTACCAAAATTATTAGTTACTTTGATTAAATAAAGAAAATCATTATCACACTTGAAATAGCTCACCCATTTGATTTCGCAACACTTCGCAAAATTTCGCAAACACTTTGAAATTTTACTCGCAAAATGATGATGGAAAAAAATTCCTTAAACTAAAGATCATAAATTTTCAAGAATTTTCTGTCATCGATAAGCAAACTTTCGGATCTGATGAAAGTACCATTCAATCGGTTTCGAATCAAAGACTCCCTGACACGCTTCATCGAACTTTTGGGACAACCTAAAATAATCTTCAATTAAAATCTTGATTTTTTTAAAAATAATCTAACAATAAATTATGAATAAAAATATTTAAAAAAAAAAACAAACAAACAAAAAAAAACAGAAATTTGTCGAAGTAGTTTTCAAAACAAACGATAAAAAGAAAAAGAAAGTTTTAAATCTTTCTCACCTTTGCGTAATGCAAGGCTAATCCACAATAAACAGCAAAAGCTTGGAAGGCTTCTTCGTCGGCTTTCGTATATAAACCATTCAGTTTGTTAACCATTTGGACGACGCCGATGATTCTTGCGAAATAAAGAACAAGAAGAAAACAAAATCAGGCGGCCATTTTTAAAACTATAATTGGTAATAATCTTCTAGTTAAGCGGCGAGCGGTGTCTGTGTCGTGACTTCGTAACTATCTAAAAGGAGTGTACGTTTGTTTCGTAAAATCCAGCCAAATTGTGGGGTGATGTTACAATTGATATATAAATATATATATATATTTTGTTTTTGTACAATGTCAAAACAAGAAGTAGGGGGGATATAAGTCAAAATTTATGTATCGATTTTAACAAAATTACACCCAAATAAAGTTCATTCTTCACTAAATAACCGATGAAAAATTATTAGATAATTATCTGATTTTTGGTAGATTTTTAAAGAGAGACTCCGTTAAGAAAAATTATCATCTTATAATTTTAGTCGGATTTTACGAAACTCACTTTACAGAGTTACGAAGTAACAACGCCAAATAAATCTAGTAGATTACCATCCTGATTTGATAATCTAATAAAATTAAGTATTTTACAAAAAACGAGTACACATGTTCATTGAAAATGCTTGTGTTTTACTGTAAACTAGTGCGCATCATCGCATGCCCGAGTTTCAATATCACAAAAGCCAAAGTTTTTTTGTTTTTTTAAGTCTGAATAAATAATTAGCATAAAAAAATCAAGTATAATTGTTTGAGGACATTGTGACTACGACGAAAATTTGCCTTGAAACATTACAGCGTTCATTGTTCAGTCGGTAGAGCGTCGGACGTCAATGACAAAAACAACGAAGGTAGTCTGAGGCTCGATTCCCCATGCTGGCTACATCTTTTTGCTTTTAATCTTTCTAACGTGGGCGTGACATGATATATAAAAATAAACAAATATACATTTGGTCATCATTATAAGAGAGATGCTTTCATCAATGACTCAACAAAACTCAAAAATGTTTTTCAACCATTGGACCTCAAAGGGCCGATATATCAGCCCTGGAAACTTAAGGTAAAAGAAGATACGGATATCTCGACCCTAATATGGTCAACAACTACGATTGACTAGTTGGTAATTTTGCTAAGACAGGGTACAATGAAGAATAATCAATATATACTTACATGTACTTAGTGAGCACTAACCCAAGTTTGGCAAAAGGCCATTTTTACGTGCTCTTATCCGGGCTTTTTACATTACTTTTGCATTCGGTGTTACACTTCACCTAGATGAGATGCTCTCCCGACTTAACGAGCCCCATCTACACGAGGATGATAAAGTGAAAGTAATGGTTTTGACTCTGATTTGAACTCGCATAATACGATTCCAGAGCCCGAGCTTTTACCAATGCTCCACTGTCGTTGCCCAAGGATAATCAGATATATCAATTAAAGAATGCGATAAAAAAAATTTGAAAAATAGAAGAGTGTCGTTTCTCTGCTTCAAAGAGCATCGATTATTGTACAATACACAAAGTGGGATGAGGAGATTCATACCTTTCCTAAGGTATCCAATTATGAATGCAAATGAAACAACTGGGATTCGAACTCACGTATTAAAATTCAGAAGTTCGTCTGTCTATCCACGGCTCAGAAAATTTAAAATCCCCGACAGTGGAACCCATCTAGGCATAGCATCGTCGTTGCTATTGTTGAGCAGGAAAATATCTCCTCATCCGTCAGGGCTTGGATCCATCTTCCTGTTCTTATAGAGTTTTTTTTTGCAATTTCAGAATATTTTTAAAACCCCAGTCCTCACCTTACGGGGTAATTCTAATCGAAGCGTTTTTAACTCGCGTGGTCGGTCATTGTGAGGGGAGTGGGAAAGAGAGAAGGTCTTTCAGTTCGAATGCATTCGACTGATCATACCACAAACCGCCGAACGGCCTAGGGTATACTATCTATTATTCCTGAATAGTCACCCATCTTAGTACTGAAGAGGCTCTAGGTTGCTTAACTTCGGCGATCTGACGGGAACCACTGTGTCTAACGTGACTTCACCCATCTTAATACTGAACAGGCTTTAGGTTGCTTAACTTCGGCGATCTGACGGGAACCAGTGTGTCTAACACGACTTCACCCATCTTGATACTGAACAGGCTTTAGGTTGCTTAACTTCAGCGATCTGGCGGGAACCGGTGTCTCTCCTGTGGTTTGACCGTACCAGCATTGCTATGTAAAACCTTTACTATATCTTTGGAGCAGCGATCGCCGGATTGAAGTTACAATTTCAGAGGTCCAGTAACGGGAAGGATTGTAATCTCCCCTGCCACGCCATTTGCGACGCATACTTGAATTCCAATTGTTTCGCACCCGCCGTTCCAAATATCTTTTTCGCTAAACTCCGGTCTATGCACGTCTTGTCATGTCCTTTCCATGCTCTGAACAAATACTATTGGCTTCTGAACAATAACATTTAGAAAAGTCATTTTGTGACGAAGAAGACAGTTTTGTTTAAGTTTCATTTATTTCTTCTTTATCTTCTTTTTCTTTTCTTCGTATTCTTTTTTCTTCTTCTTTTTTTCTTCTTATTCTTTTTTCTTCTTTTTCTTTCTTCTTCTTTTTCTTTCTTCTTCTTTTTCTTCTTCTTCTTCTTCTTTTTTCTTCTTTTTCTTCTTCTTTTTCTTTCTTCTTCTTTTTCTTCTTCTTTTTCTTTCTTCTTCTTTTTATTATTCTTCTTCTCTTTTCTTCTTTTCTTCTTTCTTTTTCTTTTTTCTATTTTCTTCTTTTTTTCTCCTTCATTTTCTTATTCTTTCTTCCTTTTCTTCTCCTACCTCCGACCACAACTTCTATATTTCCTCCTTCTCTTCTCCAATCTCCCCCCTCATTTATCTACCCCCAACGCTATTCTCCTATTGTTACCAGACGACTTTCACCGCAACAGTGACAATGGCCACCATTAATTTCAACTTCCGGTCAATCGTAGTACCTCCATTGTTAACAAAAACTAACGTTCAATTCGAGATTCACCGTTTGTTCAGGTCGATTAAACTCGAAGACCAATTAGTCAAATTGCTCGTCTTCTTGTCATTAGAAGAGATGGATATCTGACCAGTGTCCAGTGAAAAGCCAAATACTGTCATTAAAATACTGTATACAACAGTGCCTATCTAGTTCCTTTGTTAAGAATGCTTTGTTTGAAATGTGGAGAGACCCTGTATTAAAACCGCAATGATATGTCTCTGTTATTGTTGACAATTTATAAGATAAAAAGCCCCGCACCCCAATGAAATAAAAAAGAAATGGTGGATTTTCTAGATGTTTCTGGTTGTAATTAGAGTAAGCTTTATCGGAGACGGAATAATTATTCGCTTAGGATTTTAAAAAATAGGTTTCCGTTAACGTCGGTCTGGATATACAAACCTAAGAAATATAAAAATACGAAGTAAAACTACCAATTTATTTTAAAAAATGTTATTATGATTATTATTATTATTATTTTATTATTATTATTATTATTATTATTATTATTATCATTATTATTATTATAATTATCATCATCATTATTAATATTATTATTATTATTATTATCATCATTATTATCATTATTATTATTATTATTATTATTATCATTATCATTATTATAATTATTATTATTACTATCATTATTATTATCATTATTGTTATTATTATTATCATTATTATCATAATTATTATTATTTTTATTAATAATAAGAGAATATATAGCAACTTTTAAAAAGAATTTTGTCATATTCTTACTAATAAACGAATAAAGAAAACACATTCTTTTTTTTTTTAACTAGAAAAAATAAAGGAATTAATAGATAGGATCCTAGTGACTAGTCGGCAATTTTGCTAAGTCGGGTTCAAAAGGGTTCAAAAAAAATTTTAAAAAATATACCTGAGAACACACTTAACGGTTCAAAATCGTAAATGCTGAGTGCGAGAAGATTTAAAAATTGAAAATAAAATTCTTAAAATGTTTTTTAAAAAAATATACCTGTGAACTCTCTTCACGATTTAAAATCGTAAATGCTGAGTGCGAGAAGATTTAAAAATTGAAAATACAATTCTTAAAATGTTTTTTTTTAAAAATATACATGTGAACTCTCTTCACGATTTAAAATCGTAAATGCTGAGTGCGATAAGATTTAAAAATTGAAAATAAAATTCTTTTAAAATAAAAAAAAATGCACCTTATGGACAAAAACGAAAAACGACAAACATTTTAAACGAAGATAAATTAAGAAAATCACAAAGAAAAAAAAAACATTCCTTTGTGCCATTTAGTTGTCTCTACGTAGCAGTCATGTTTCAGAATAGCCGTGAAGAAAAACGTGTTTTATTTTCTCTAATAATAACGTTCACTCGTTTCGTATACTCAACTTAAAAGCGTTGTTGTTGCGTTTTTTTTTTATATTTTCAGCTCTTGTTTAATTTTGGCTTTTTAACCCTCATTTATTTGTTTGTTAGTTTGTTTATCACCGAATTCCAAAAATAAGCTAAGGAACAGAATGTCTAAATACATTGGAGTTAAGAAAAAAATGCCATGAAAAAAAGAAAAGTTTTACTAATTCTAAAAAAAAAGAAAGGAGGACCAAAGAAACTCCTAAAAATTATCCTATGCGATCTACTTTACACTGTATTTCGTGGGGCACCTATGTGAGCTCAACAACAACTGGCGACGAGAATGAGATTTCATCACAACAACTGGCGACGAGGATGAGATTTCATCACAACAACTGGGGACGAGAATGAGATTTCCTCACAACAACTGGCGACGAGGATGAGATTTCCTCACAACAACTGGCGACGAGGATGAGATTTCCGCACAAACAACTGGGGACGAGAATGAGATTTCATCACAACAACTGGGGACGAGGATGAGATTTCATCACAACAACTGGCGACGAGGATGAGATTTCCTCACAACAACTGGTGACGAGGATGAGATTTCCTCACAACAACTGGAGACAAGAATGAGATGTCCTCACAAAAACTATTTTATCCATAGCTGGAGGGAATGTGGGAATTCATACCTTTCCCAAAAGTGATAGTCGACATGTGAACAAAAACGACTTCTTACTTGTTCTATATACTCAACTTAAAACCATTGTGCGCTGTTGTTGCATTTTTTTTTATATTTTTTGGCTCTTGTTTAATTTAAGCTTTCTTAACCCTCATTTATATGTTTGTTAGTTTGTTTATCACCAAATTCCAAAAATAAGCTAATGGAACAGAATGTCTAAATACATTGGAGTTAAGAAAAAAAATGCCATGAAAAAAAGAAGAGTTTGACGAATTATAAAAAAAAAAGAAAAAAGAAAGAAACTCGTAAAAAATAATTCAGGAATTAATTTGCTCGATAGAAACTTGCAAGCAAAATAAAGAAGAAGAAAAAGCGAAGTAAAAAGAAGAAAAAGAAGAAGAAAAGTAGAGAGAAGAAGAAGATGAAAAAGAAAGAAAAAAAAGAAGAAAGAAAAGGAGAAGAAGAACAGAAGAAGAAGAAGAAGAAAAAGAAAAAGATAAGTAGAAATAAGAAGAAGAAGAAAAAAGAAGTAGAAAGAAAAAAAGAAGAAGAAAGATAGAAGATAAAAGAAAGATAAAAGAAAGAAGAAATTAGAAGAAAAAAAAAGAAAAAAAGAAAAAGAAGAGAAGTAGAAAGAAGAAGAAAAAGAAGAGAAGAAGAAAAAGAGAAGTAAAAAGAAGAAGAAAAAGCGAAGTAAAAAGAAGAAAAAGAAGAAGAAAAGTAGAGAGAAGAAGATAAGAAAGAAAGAAAAAAAGAAGAACGAAAGAAAGAAAGAAAAGAAAAGCAGAAGAAGAAGAAAAAAGAAGTAGAAAGAAAAAAGAAGAAGAACGATAGAAAATAAAAGAAAGAAGAAATTAGAAACATTAGTATTAGAGAGAAAGAGAAGAAGAAAAAAAGTAAAAAGAAGTAGACGAAGAAAAAGAAGAAAAAAAGAAGAAGAAAAAGTAAAAGAAGAAAAAAGAAAAAAATAAAAAGAAAAAAAGGAGAAGAAGGAGTAGAAGAAAAAGTAGAAAAAATGAAAAGAAAAAGAAGAAAAAGAAGTATCAATGAAAAAGAAAAAGAATAAAAAAGAAGTATAAGAAAAATAAAGAAGAAGAAAAAGAAGAAAATAAAAGAAAAAAGAAAGGAGGACCAAAGAAACTCGTAAAAAATAATTCAGGAATTAATTTGCTCAACGGAAACTTGCAAGCGAGGCTTTTGTGTAAGATTACTTGACAAATTTAGAAGAAAAGAAAGGGAGAACAAAAAGAATAAGAAAAGAAGAAAAATAAGAAAAAAGAAGAAGAATAAGAAGGAGTAGAATGAAGGAAAAGAAGAAGAAGAAGAAGAAAAAGTAGAAAGAAGAAGACGAAGAAGAAGAAGTAGAAAGAAGAAAATAATAGAAAGAAGAAAAAGAAGAAGAGAATAAGAAGAAATAGAAAGAAGAAAAAAAGAAAAAAAAAAGAAGAGAAAGAAGAAGAGAAGAAGAAAAAATGAAGAGAAGTAAAAAGAAAAAAAAGAAGAAAAAAAAAGAAAAAAGAAAACGAAGTGAAGTAGAAAGAAGAAGAAAAAGAGAAGTAAAAATAACAAGAAAATGCGAAAATAAAGAAGAAAAAGAAGAAAAAAGAATAAGAATAAGAAAAAGAATGAAGGAAAAGAAGAAGAAGAAGAAGAAAAAGAAGTCAAAAGATGAAGAAGAAAAGTAGAAAGAAGAAAAAAAAGAAAGAAGAAAAAGAAGAAGAGAAGAAGAAAACATAAAAAAAGGAAAAAAAGAAAAGAAAAGAAAGAAGAAGAGAAGAAAAAAAGAAGAGAAGTAAAAAGAAAAAAAGAAAAAAAGAAGAAAACAAAAGAAAAAAAGAAAAAGAAGAGAAGTAGAAAGAAGAAGAAAAAGAAGAGAAGAAGAAAAAGCGAAGTAAAAAGAAGAAAAAGAAGAAAAAAGAATAATAATAATAAGAAGGAATTTGAATGAAGTAAAAGAAGAAGAAGAAAAAGAAGTAGAAAGAAGAAGAAGAAGAGTAGTAGAAAGAAGAACAAAAGAAAGGGGAAAAAGAAGAAAAGAAGAAGAAGAAATAGAAAGAAGAGAAAAAGAAAAAAAAGAAGAGAAAGAAGAAGAGAAGAAGAAAAAAAAGAAGAGAAATAAAAAGAAAAAAAGAAGAAAAAAAAAGAAAAAAAGAAAAAGAAGAGAAGTAGAAAGAAGAAGAAAAAGAAGAGAAGAAGAAAAAGAGAAGTAAAAAGAAGAAGAAAAAGCGAAGTAAAGAGAAGAAAAAGAAGAAGAAACGTAGAGAGAAGAAGAAGATAAGAAAGAAAGAAAAAAAGAAGAACGAAAGAAAGAAAGAAAAGGAAAAGAAAAACAGAAGAAGAAGAAGAAAAAGATAAGTAGAAATAAGAAGAAGAAGGAAAAAGAAGTAGAAAGAAAAAAAGAAGAAGAAAGATAGAAGATGAAAGAAAGAAGAAATTAGAAACATTAGTATTAGAGAGAAAGAGAAGAAGAAAAAAAGAAAAAAGAAGTAGACGAAGAAAAAGAAGAAAAAAAAGAAGAAAAAGAAGAATAAGTAAAAAAAGGAAAAAGAAGAAAATAAAAAGAAAAGAAGAAGAAGAAGAAGAAGAAGTAGAGGAAGAAAAAGTAGAAAAAAAAGAAGAAGAAGAACAATAAAGAAGAAGAAAAAGAAGAAAAAGTAAAAAAAGAAAAAAGAAGAAAATAAAAAGAAAAAAAGAAGAAGAAGAAGTAGAGGAAGAAAAAGTAGAAAAAAATGAAGAAGAAAAAGAAGAAAATAAAAAGAAAAAAAAGAAGAAAAAGAAGAAAAGGAGAAGAAGAAGAAGTAGAAGAAAAAGTAGAAAAAATAAAAAGAAAAAAAGAAAAAGAAGAAGTAGCAATGAAAATTAAAAATAAAAAAAAGAAGTATAAGAAAAATAAAGAAGAAGAAAAAAAATGAAAATAAAAGAAAAAAAAAGAAGAAAAGGAGAAGAAAAAGAAGAAGTAAAAGAAGAAAAAGTAGAAAAAAGAAAAAAGAAAAAGAGGAAAAAAAGAAGAAGAAAAATAAAGAAGAAGAAAATAAAAGAAAAAAAGAAGAAAAGGAGAAGAAAAAGAAATAGTAGAAGAAGAAAAATTAGAAAAAAGAAAAAAAGAAGAAGAAAAAGAAGTTTGCAATGAAAAAGAAAAAGAAGAAAAAGAAAGAAAAAAAATTAATTTATTTTTTAAAGCAGTACACAATTTTTTTAAACAGTCAAATATCTAAACCTTGCACGCTGTCCAACTTAGGACTGGCGAGGTAGGAGGTTAGGCAAGGTACGACGTAGGAGGAATAAAGAAAAAATTTTAAATCGATGTAACCATTTTAAGTTTATGTATTTCAATGAATGAAATAGTCGTGTTTAATTAGGTTTGACACCCGATTTCGAATAGGTTTAAATATTTTGCCGTTTAAAAAAAATTGTGTACATTTAACTGCCTTCAACCTGGACAAATTTCGGGCTCTGGAATCGTATCACGCGAGTTCAAATCCCTGTCAAAACTATTGTATTCACTTTAACTGCCTTGGGCAGATGGGGTTCGTGAACCCGGGAGAGCCACTCATCTAGGTAAAGGATAACACTGAATTAAAAAAAACATGTATATCGAGCACGTAAAAATGGCCTTGTGCCTTACTAAGTAAATATGTTGTTGCCTTACCAAGTAAATATGATATTATTTAAAATGGCCTTGTGCCTTACTAACTAAATATGTTGTTGCGTTCCCAAGTAAATAAATATTGTTTAAAATGGCCTTGTGCCTTACTAACTAAATATGTTGTTGCGTTCCCAAGTAAATAAATATTGTTTAAAATGGCCTTGTGCCTTACTAACTAAATATGTTGTTGCGTTCCCAAGTAAATAAATATTGTTTAAAATGGCCT
>JAUZSX010342396.1:0-23454 GCA_034780655.1 Idiosepius hallami
GATGTTGATTTCTAATTATAATTAATATGGTTTATTCAAATAAAATACTGTCGGAAATATGTTTCCATAAATAATATTAATAAATAGGTAGATAGACATAAAAGATTAGGTCAATACTTTAAATATCTATAGTATAACAAAAAATGAAGAGAAATAGTGAAAATGAAAATTAAGATTAAGAAACTGTTTTGGTGTTGATGTAATTTGCATTAAACGATGTTCCTGGCAAAAATACTTTTAGAAAACTCAAACTGGACGGAATTATTCTAATAGTAATTGATCAACGAGCAGTCAATCAGTGACTATCATTATCAGCTCTTAGAGTCATGCACACAAAAACCTGCCATGTTAGACAATTTTTTTAATTATCTAAATTTTCTTATAAATGGAAATACACTAGTAGGATTATGTTGCTTTGTTGTTGTTGAGCAGGAAGACTTCTCCTCACCCGTTTGGGCTTAGATCAGCCCTTGCTGTTATAGAGGTTTTTGCAATCTCAGACAATCGTGAGACTCCCCGTTATCACTCTAGGCAGTAACTCTTATAGGGGACGTTTTTAGCTGCTGGTTCGTCAGTGTGAGACAGGGGCTTAAAAAAGGCCTTTCAGTTCGAATGCTTAATGCATTCTACTAATCATACCATAAACTGCCAATCAGCCTTGCACAGAACCTGGTCACCCATCTTAATACTGAACAGGCTCTATGTTGCTTAACTTCAGTGATCTGGCAGTAATCGGTGACTACAATGTGACTTAACCATACTAAGTGTAGCAATATAATAACTATTGTATTATTGTTTTAGATTCATTCAATAGAAGTTTCGCAAATTTCTAAACTAATCTACCCTTTTAAGATGAGCATTGTCCAAACATATATTAGACATTGAAATTTGAATTGTCGTTGACAAAATTTGATTCAAAAACCTAAAAAGGTATTTTGAGAATACCAAGTGATCATACATTAGTTAGCCTGGAAGTGAGGGTGGACCATTGGTAAAAGCTTGGACTCTGGAATCTTATTACGTGAGTTCAAATCTGTCAAAACCATTAGATTCACCTTAAGCTATATCAGGCACATGGGGCTCGTTAACTTGGGAAAGTAACTTATCTAGGTGAAGAGCAACACTAAATATAAAAAGCACAGGTATATAAAGCACAGGTATAAATGGCCATGTGCCTAACTTGGTTTGGTGCTCAACCAAGTAAATATAATATTAGTTAACCTGAATGTTACTATTATCAACAAAAAAAATTTAAAAGATGGCGTTAAAAAAAAAAAAATCAATTAAAATATTAGCCAAACTGATAGATTTTTTGACAAACTAGAAAAAAATAAAGGCCTGAATGCAAATATTCTTTTTCTATAAACTGAGTTTTTGTTTTTTTTTTATTGATAAGAAATTGGCTGGACTTTGACTACAGGGTGTCCCCCGTACAAAAACAAAGAAACCCACACATTTTTTTTTTTTTTGTCCCAGATTCAGGGTGTTTTAAAATAAATAATACCCATTAAATTGCTGATAAGTTGACCGTAACCCTAGATTTTTAATTTTTTCAGATTCGATAGCAGTTATAAATAACAATTATTCATTTTAGAACCCCATGGCTAGGAAATTAGAAGAAAAGGTGTTTTGCATCACAGCTTATATAGGGACTAAATCTTATAAGACTGTTCATTCATGCTTTTGCATTATTTAGAACAGTTGAAGAATAAAACATTTATTTTTAAAGAAATAAATCTTAAAATCAAGCTAAAGGCACCAAAATTTCAGTACTCAATTCTTATTATGTCAGCTCAGAGAAAATGTTTATATTTTCAGAGTATTTTGTTTTAGTAATAAATGGTAATCAAATTAATGGGTTTCATTTATTTTGGGACATCCTGTATAAACAATAGACCCATTTGGATTTGGATTACCAATCAAGAAAGCTTTATAAGTCATTTCTCAATCTATTTCCAGGAAGTCTTAAGAAACTAGCAAAATGTAAGTCATCTTTAATGCATATTAAAAAAAAAAAAAAAAAAAAAAATTATTTTTTTTTTTTTTTTTTTTATTTTTTTTTTAAATTTTATTTTTTTTTTTTTTTTTTTCAAAAAAAAAAAAAAAAAAAAAAGATGTTTGTCACAAAATAAACTACAAATTCCTGAAGTTTCATTCAATTCTAAAAATAGGGACTATTCAAACTTGGGACCCATTTAGGGGATAGGGTAATGTTGATCTGAATAAAATACATCAAATGATAGAGAATTACCATTCCCTTGATGATTTATAAAGTAGATTTGGAAAAATATAAAAAAATATGTTGTCTTTCTTTTTTAAATTAAAGTAAGTCGTCGTCAGTGCCCACTCGTGTCCGAGTATCAGGTCTATCATTGATAACCTATTATCCAGGATATCTATGTATTACATAGCTTGCAAGGCCTAACCAGTGGTGGAAGAGTTGCAAATAGTATATAAAGCTATAGAAATCAAAATCTATCAATTATTTTTTTTAAATCACAATAAACCCTTTGAACCCAGACTAATCAAAATTACCAAGTAGTCACTCAGATTCGTTATATTAGGGAAACATATTAAAGCCAAAATTTTGGTGTGTCTTCTTTCGCCTTCCGTTGTCAGGGCCGATATATCGGTTCAAAGGATTAAATAAATTTTCCAAAATAAAGAATAAAAAGAGAGAGAAAAAGTAAATTCCACAAGTACAAAAAATATTTATTAAGCTGCAGGCTCAAAAGTCTAAATCTAGATTCTTCATTCTGTGACCTACACTTAGGGTGAAAGAAAAAGAAGAAAAAAAAAGGAGCTAACAAATGCCAATACTCATTCCCCTTCCCTGAAGATCATATTTTTCCCTCAAGTGCAGATGTTGCACATTTTTGAAAATGTAATAATAATAAAGCCATCATTGATGGGGTGAATACTGTTGCAGTGAATAAAAAGGCGAATTGTAAGTGGTCAGATTATAGGACAAAGCTAGCCAAAACTTCAGCATCCAATCTGTGGATTAGGATTGAAATAATGAATTAATTAATACAAGATTTTACTTCGGAAAAGTTATGGAAAAATTCATGATTTTATACACAATTTTAAAAAATTGCACCCACCACTTTTACAGGTCATTAAAAGTGATTTTTTTTCCGGTAACATGATCAATACTTAAATAGTATGAATTTCAGAAATTAGCATTAGATAATTCAGATTTTGTTCATCTTCATTATTATATACAGTTTTTTTTTTTTTGTATTAATTTTGTGGATGAATTTTACTAATATGCATTATTTAGATTATAGGGAGTTACATTTTAGTTTGATATACACAGCCTTAACTTTTGAGATGAAGCTTGATAATTAGTTGTATTTGGATTATTTGAAATTAAGCTTTTGTTATAGTTTATGAGAAGAGAATTTTTCATTCTTGTAAGAGAATAGTTTGCAACTGTGAAGACTATCGGACATAAAGATTCCAAAGTTCAACAAGTGACACCAGAAGAAGGATGAAGGGCACTTCGGCTGAAAAGTTGTGTACATAACAATGAAGATGAGAACAAAAGTTTTTAAATGATCCAAATAATACAAAATGTGAAGCTTCATCTTAGAACTTCACATAAATAATCTTGCGTATGTTACAATGAAAGAAAAAAAAAAAAAAAAAAAGAGCATAAAATTTTGAATAATGCAAAAGATTAAATCTGCTTAATACTGCGATTTGCCATAAAGGTAAATATTATTCATTTACCAATTTAAACACAAAACCATAATTTAAAAAAAAAGTCACTTAAGATTAGTTCTGTGGTAGATTGCCCAAATCACCATGGTGGCTATATCCATAAAAATAAAAGAGTTATCATCTGTCTAATATTAGTATTAACCCTTAAGGTCATCTCACACATTAGCACCTTCCAAAGTTAAGAGGAAGAGAGAACCTTTTGAAAGACAGCTTGGCCAGAGATCTGTCAATTCTAAATTCTAGTTACTTACTTCAAAAGTGCCTTGGTAGTAAGGCAATGATTTAAGAAGCAATTTATAGATTAAAGGCAAAACATCCTAATTTGGTACAAGGCTATTTCACCCTTTGAACCCCGACTTATAAAAATTATAAAGTAGTCACCCAGAGCCGTTATATTAGAGGAACATATTAAAGCCAAAATATTTATGTCTCTTTTTTAGCCTTATGTTGTCAGGGCCAATATATCGGCAGCTTAGGATCCAAAGGAATAAATGCTCTGGTGAAGACTGTGCATGTCAACGTTACAAAAAAAAAAAAAATCTCTCTTTGAAGTCCCACAGGCACAAAACAGTAATCCAACTTCCAGGAAGAAGGTGCAATCTAGGAACAGATGTTTCTATTGGAAAGGGCCACCAAGCTGAATATTCTTATTTGACAAATGCCAAACTAAGTAATCTACAGCTTGAAAAATCAGATAATTGAGGAAGTTACTCAACACCATACATCAATATATTTAAAAAAAAAAAAAAGAAAATGTATACTAATTTCTTAGCCAGGTATATGTCTAGAGAAAATTTTTAAAAAATTATTATGAACATTTTACAAATAGGATAGTACCTTAACACAGTGTACCAACTTTTCATCACCTGACTATTAATCACGGATTGTTAATCACTTGACTTTTAATTACATGGTTTTTTTCATCACGTGAATTTTAATCATTTGGGGAATTTCTTAAAGCATTTGAAATAATAGATTTTAATTTTTGTTTTACGCAAATTGTTTATTTGTTAAAAAGTAGCAGATATTTACTTTAATCTCTTGTAAAAATAACCCCAAAATAGTCTAAGGGGCTAAAAATTTAATGTAATAAAAACATAACATTATTACATATATAAATGCAATCTCTTCTTTGGAGTGATTAAAAGTCTAGTGATTACTGTGATTAATAGTTGGTTAAGACATAATAGTATACCTATTAAAACTACATACGTAATGGTATACCCATTAAAACTTTTCTGGTTATCTGGTTAATCGAATTCATTTATTTTGGTTAAAAGCCAAATTTTGAACAGATGTAACAATGCACATAACTGAAAACAGAGTTGTTTTTTGGTTTCTGAATATCTAGGATAGGTTTTGTTTTTGTTTTTAAATGGCACTGGTTTGAAAGCTAAGAGCATTTTATCCGTGGAAAAAAAATGTCATTGCCTTTGGACCCAACCAAAATTTAACTTTATTGGGTTCAGAGTGTAGCTTAAGGACTCCTAAACACAGTTCTGCATGTTAACAAAAATATAAGTCACTCAGACTTTTGTTAATATGCAAAACCATGTTTAGGGGACTCTAAGCTACACCCTGAATCCACTAAAGTTACATTCTCTTTGGATGCAAAGGCAATGCCATTTTTTCCCTGGACAAATTTAATCTTTTCATCATAGAGCCTTAAACAACATATGTATCAACAAAAACCAACCATGAAAGCCATTTCATCTCTGTGATTAATAGGGCTGTGATAATATGCTTTTATTAAAGATTACTCTTGCAGCAGACTTGACTATTTTGCAATTTTACCATTTCTTTTAATTCTTTACGTATTAGTAGGGATATGACAACATACTTTTCTTTAAAATATTCTTGTCACAGCCCTAATAACTAGGGATATGACAAACATATTCTTTAATAAGAGAATATTGTCACAGTCCAGGCAATTAACAATCAGTCTACATTATCAGGAAAGGAGATGTTAAATATAATCTCAAAGTAGAGAATTACACCCCAAAATGATAAATTATCCTTAGAAATTTATAAATTTCTACAGCAATGAGCAACTGACTTACTTTCAAATTGATGCCATTGAATTTTCAGTGAAGTTGCAGATTTACAACAAATGTAAAATGAAATCAAACTGTTCAATAAGTAACATCAAGGTTTTGTTTTTCTTTTTTTGTTTAGTTATTTTGCTTTTTTATATACAAATAATCCAAAATATACAATGCTCAGAGGATTAACTCTATTGAAAGTTCTCTCTGAACTTCACTGATAATGTTTGAGAAGTTCAGATATTTTTGTTTAACAGTATGATACTCAGAATTGAAAATTTACTGTTTAAGTTCTGCTTAGAAGGCAAAATTTTTATAAGGCAAATTCAAATTTCCAAGATTTTTAATGAAGAAAAAAATAAGTATTCAAGTAATTTGAAAATTTTCAATTTTGCATAATTGAGAACAACTTTTAAAAGGAAAAAAAGGTTACCATGCTTGCCTGATGAACAAGACAGAAATAAAATGTAGCAGATAAATTTTAGTTCAACATTTCTTAATACATGATCACAATTTATAATGTTAAAGTCTGAACAATTTGATTCAGAAAAAAAAAATTAGGTAAATTGAAAAAGGATTAAAATGTAAAATAAATCAGCTATCTTAAAAGGTTAGAAAAAAAATGAAAACATTTCTACCTTTTGTTTTGTAGAAAAATAAATAATGTGCAAGACAAAACAAATAGTACAAATAAATTACTAAGAAACATGAATTAAAACGTTCAACTAAAAAAAAAATTAAAATCTTTAATATATATTTCACCTAAGAAAAAGCAAGATATCTAGGAGTAATAGGATATTTAATCAAATAGTTAAAGGAAAGGGGGAAAAACTCTATATATTTATAAGAATAACAAATTTAGAAACCATATGTACAATAGCAGTCATAATCAATGATTGTCTTTTAAGGCATGTTTAGTAAAAAAGGCCACTTTATAACAAAAAAAAAATGTTAAAGTACTAACTTTAAATAGTAACTTATAATTTATTTTAGAATAACTAGCAATCTTTTACTATATATATACTACTCTTATATTTTTGATATGATAAATTAAAACAATTCATGTTCCTGTAAAGCTGCAATCATAAAAATAAAAACATTTTATATATTTCTTAAATTTCTTTCCAACAAATGAGGTTTGTGTACTTTTAAAGATAAAGAAAAACTTTTAGATTTTTAATTCTAGAAAGCGGTAGGTTGTTTGTTAAATAAACATTTGAACGAGATTCAATAAATGCAGTTAAAGAACTATTGTTGTTGATTTTTCATGACTTTTAATGACAAATGTAAAAATATCCTTAAAATATCTTAACAGTAAGATCTTTTAGAAAACAATCTTATAAAATCTTACAAGGCAATCTGAAATTGAAACTCTATGTGTCCAAAAAAGTTTATAAAATATATGGCTCTACATTCCTAATTAAAATTGCAATCTAGAAACATGCATACCATGTATTTGTATAAAATATTTTTTATTCTTACAAAATCCAAGTAGATTGTTAATCTAGGAGTATCTTGAGTCAAGACATTAACAGTTTCTATGCAAACTTGGACAACAGAGAGAGTTTTAATAGATTAAAATAAAACTTGTTCACAAAGTTTTAAAAGCTGCAGTGAAAAGTGAATATATAATTACTTTCATCTTTTATCTCTTAATTTCTATTTTAGATTATTTCAAAGGAAACTTTAAAGAATAAAATAACACAACAAATTAAGTGTATTCTATTATAATTCAATTAAAACATCAAATCAAAACACCCAAAATGTCCTTGTTTCAGCACTGTAAGAGTTTTTTCTTATTCATGGCTAACTTAATAATTTTAAGAGAATAGCTTTAATTAAATTTTTTTTTATAACTTATACCAAATATTAACCCTAAAGTATGATATACATATATATATATATATAACCGATGTTTTTCAACTTTGGATGAACAACAAAAAACATTACCTACGTGAAACTTTATTCAGTATAAAAATAATTTTTAGAATAACTTTGTCTACCAACATAAATGTTGCTACAATAATTATTGACAACAGCTTATTAATAAGTTCAAAATTCAAACAACTTAAATTTTCAAGCAAAACTACAAATAAAAACATTTTATGCAAATATATTAAAATGGAATTATAATAAATCTATCTTTGACAGTAAATTATCAAATTTTGGTATCTAAAATAGTATTATGCAAAGTTAACATCGCAGTCTAATTAAGTTTTACCAGCCATATCCAAGACAAAATATAATACCAAATCAAGAATACTAAATAACAGGCTAAACTATAAATAATAGTAAAAATATTGTGACTTAAACTCCATTTCAATTGTTTTAACAAATTTTTAAAAAATAACTGAATTTTCTATTTGTTAAGTTTGGCAATTATTTATTTATTTTTTCAAAATAGGAGGGGAGATAACTCCATTTTATCAAATAAGCTTTTTTTGTTTACTTTGTCTACCAGTTGAGAAATTATATTTATTGCATTAATGAAAGTAGGCGATAGGGAATTTATTATATATGAAAAGTAATATCACTAACCTAATTATTAAGAGAGTATTTAAAAATATTTTATTTCAATAATCGTATTCATTTAATTCAGAGTTTTATATTAATAATCACATACCATGAACATTGTGATAAAAATTCAGCAGTTAGAATAAAGAATGATTTATTTATTTATGTAGATGTTATCTTTCATATGAATATTTATAACTATCCAACGAGTTTCTTGAAAAACCTCATCAAACCATATTCAGGAATCTTGCAAATCAATGTATTAATTTAGTAATTTTTTTTTTTTTTTTTTTAGATATCTGATGGTTTCTTTAGTTTTAATTAATGTGATATAATAAAAATTCTAAGGGAGGTAACTCCAACTATACCAGATATTTAGAAATAGGAAATTTATTTATTTTTTAAAATTAATTACTAGACAAGGAGTATGTAAAGTATATAACTCTGCTGTCAACAATTTTACAACGTATTATATAAAACAAAATCTCAAACAATTGTTTAAAGGGATTAATTGATTATTTTTTTTTTAAATCTAATGCAAAAAATGACAATAGAATAAAAAATAAGATTTTAGACTCCTAAAAAAATTACATTGTTATATAATGGTTTAAATTTTTTGTTTTTCTACAAAATTCAATGTTATATTTGAAATAAATGCTTTCTAAACTGATATAGAATAAATGCCATAACTGATAGGAAGCAAAAATTTAGAAAAATATAAGAGAAAAAATGATAAGAATAGTGAGAAAAACATTGCAATTCTCTTTTAAATTGGTTTGGTTAAGTGGTTTGTCAACATTGTGAAGGAGATATGCATTTAAAATAGTCATTAACACACCCATAAACCTTTTGTTTGTTTTTTTATTTTATTTTGTCTACTTGTTAAGAAATAAACTCTTTGCAATAATGTGAAGTGATAGGGAAAATATTACATATGAAAAAGAAAGATGCACACTGACTTCAGAGTTGAAACTCATTTTGGAGCCAACTAAAATCAGAAACTGAAGTTTCAATTGAAAATAAGAGAAATTAAAGTTATTTTTTTTAAAGTAGACATTTTAATACAAAATTTGAGAATAATATTCAAATTTTGATTATTTCTCTTATCCAGTTTGACTTATTTCATTAAAACTTTGGAGGTTTTCTATTTCATAAAGAGATTTAGAATTGGAAATGCACTTGATATTTGTGGTGGTTTATTAGTTTGGTATTCTTGTTTGTTTTGTTTTTTTCAAGTTTGAAATCCAGTGCATTCAAAAAGTCACTGTACATCCTTTATTGTTTTGTTTAAAAGTATTAATTTCTAATTATGAAAAAATAGCAAACTCCACTCTCATTTTAACATGGAAGTTGAAATTTAATCCCGGTTTGAAGTTATAAGAATGGCAAAGACAATATTATTGTTATTGGTTGTATTGAAGAATGCTTTTGTCACAAACAAGAATATTCTTTAATAAAAGCATATTGTCACAGCCCTAATTATAAGAATACAATATAACTTTTTCAATGCATTGTGTTGTTATTAAGTACATAAAGAAGAGAAAGGGATTTTTTTTAATTATCTTAAAAAAAAAAAAAAAAAGGATTCAAAATGAGATCTTGTCTTGATACTTTCAAATAGGTTCAATAATAGGCTGCAGGTTCAACGGTTCACATCAATCTAAATTTTTCATTATGTGACCTAAACTTTGGGTGGGGAAAAAAATGCCAAAACTCCCTGAATGTCATGATTTTCTCTGAGTAGATGTATATTTGAAAGAATTTAAAATCAACAATACAGTCAATATGACAATCAATGTCACAGTAAATTAAAACTTAAATCTAATTGGTCAGATTTGAGGGACAAAGCTAGCCAAAATTTCAGCATCCAATTTGTGGATTATGATTCAAATAAATCAATGCAACCAAATTTTGACTGTAAAATGTTACAGAAAAATTTTTATCTCATTTTATAAACAATTGCACTCAGTGCTTTTACAGGCCATTGAAAGTGATTTATTTCCCCTCCATCCGAGTCAAAATGCCCTATACCTTATTAATTAAATTTCTTTTCTTCATTTTTAAAGATTCAGTATTAAAAGCACCAAATGGACAATTTATGAACAAAAATACAGATTATGGATGTGGGCAGGATTAGATGTATTTACTTTAGGATAAAAAATTCATATAGAAAAACATTGAATGAATTTGAAAGTATCAAGGCAAGCATTCATTTTTGTTTTTTTATTTTTAGTTTGGTTTGCTGGGGTTTAACGACTTATCAACCATGTATGGTTATTTATAGTCTCGTAGATTTTAGGGAGAATTTTGTCAGTTTATTTAATATTATTTTTATTGTGGTTTTGGGTTATTTGGTTGTGGGATTTTTGGTTAAGATTTTGTTTTTTTGTGAAGAATGATTTCTGTAGTGATAAATTTGGTTATGTGGTATTCAGGTTGTTTTAGATTTTGGTAGTTTTAAACTAATATTGTGATTTTAGGGGTTTTTTTGGGGGTTTTTTTTAGTAATATTTCTTTGGAAGGCTCGAAAATTAATCTTTATCTTTTAAATTTTATGAAAAATAAAGAAAATCCTAAGTGTAACAAAATCAAATACTAACTTCAACCAAATAAATTATTCTTGGTTTGAAAATATAAGTTTTATTTCAATTTTCTTTAATCTGATCCACAGAAGAGAATTTCATCAATTATCTCAGTTACATAATCATGTCCTAACTCCATTAAGGTTTATAACAAAAGATAAGTTTTCATTTATTATTATCATTCATATTATTTTCCATGGAATATACATCGTGATGGCACATCAGAATTAAGGAAAGGGTTAAGAAAAATATTTTTGTAATCATTTTTAAAATTTCAATGAAATAAAAACAGTTTTTATTTTCTTAATCAAAAATAAGAATATGACATTTTTAATTAATAAAAGAATTTATAGAATAATATTTAACAGAAATGCTAGTGCAGATATGTTTATTTAATTTTTTTTTAATGTGGTGCAAAATTTGCACAATCTGAAGAACTATTTTTGGTAAATTTTTAATGTGCTTTTAATTGCTAAATTTATACTTTTCAAAATAAGATTCATTTATGAAGATTATCATTCATATATATTCAAGTGACTTTCTTGTAGGTTTTCCTTATTAAAAAGAACAAAATCAAAATAAAATACAGTTCAAAAACTGTATTCCTAATCTAAAAAAATGCATTTTTGAACTTTTACATTTTAAAAATAAAATCTTATTTATAAGGGTCGTAGATTTTTGTAAAAGATCTTTCACTATCATAATTTATTCATAACTAATATACCAATGCACATCTAGAAAAAGGCATTCAAAAATTTGTGCATTACAATCACTTTCTGATTTCAGCAAAATAAAATATAATTTTGATCCCCACCAATTTATGACCTTATCAGAATATTTTTCTTATAGCTCTAAATTATTCAAAGATTTATTAATATAAATTAGATATTTAACTATTGATGAATATTATAAATAAGTTTAATAGTTCATTACTACAGAAGTTTAAAAGAAAATAAAACATTCAAATATATAATTCATCTCAACTCGGAAATTATATGTAACTATTTCACTGAAAAAAAAAAAAGTGACATTTGCTATGGTAATTGATTTCTTATAATGGTTATTTAAATATATCAACAACAGGCATTAGAAAAGCTAACTCTAATTTTTTACATATTTCATTATATATTTACCAGATAAGTTGCAGATAAAATTTACTTATTTTTTAAAACTATTCCTTACAAAATTCTTTGTGAATTTTCAATACAACATTGCTTGTGGTTGTTGATAAAGGCCGAAGCACCCAATCATTTATTCAAAATATTAATAATAAAGGTAAAAGGAATAATCTTAAGATCCATAGGTTACTTCAGGCAGAACCTCAATTTTTATATGATGACAATAATCAAACTTTTCAGAAAAAAAAAAAAAATTAATACGGTACAAAAAATTGATTTTATGTACTGTAGATATAATTTTAAAATTGAATTCATTTTTCTAATACATAATTGAATTTAAGTGGTGGGTTTGATACAGCCTGAAGGCAATTCAAATTAGAAAATTTACAACAATGAGACAGAATCCTCTAAAACAGAATGAGGCAGATAGAATTTTAAAATGTTCATCTTGTTTTAAAAAAATTCAATAAAAAGTAAATCATTCATTCTGTTTTTGAGTCTTAAAAACAGAAACTCATACTTTTTCAAACTTCAAAATATAGTAGCAGCATGCTTAATGATTATGAATTCAGGTATAAAACCTGCCGATTCATGCAGCAGTCATGACAGTACAGCAGAAAAAAAATCTTTTTTGTCAAGATTTTAGCAAACTAGATAAAGAAAATTTCAGTTAACAGTGAAATATTTATAAATCAAATTTAAGAGCATCAAAAGAGAAAAAAGAAAAAATGATCAAGGGAGATGGAAGAAAAAAAAAATAGAGGAAAGAAAATAATGTAATGCTCAAGGCTGTTTAAATAAACATCCGTATTGTTACATTATCAACATTTTTGGGGTTTTTTTTTGTTTAAATTTGTCTTGGAAATCAAAATTGCATTTCCATTCTTGATTCAATCCTCTTTAAAAAGTTATTTTTCGCTCTTTTTTTTTTTTTTGGTAATTATATTTGCTATAGTAAGAAATACACTTGTGTATGCGTCTAAAATAAAGTGCATAGATTTATTTAATTTGTCCATGTCTTTTTGTTTATCCTAATGGCTGTGTTCTGTGTGCTGATGCTGATGGTGGTGATGATGTTGATGATGCTGATGGTGGTGATGATGATGTTGGTGGGAGGAATGATTGTGCTGGTGCTGATGTTGATGAGAAGAATGGTTGTGCTGGTGGTGGTGCTGATGAGGTGGATGATTGTGGTGGTGGTGGTGATGGTGATGTTCGGCATGATCATTTTTGGTTATTCCAGTTTTCGCTCCTATTTCCTCTTTAACTGAACCATCTTGTGAATTGTCTTTGTGATGGTGATGGTTATGCTGATGTTGATGATGTTGGTGATGCTGTTGATGCTTATGTTGTTGCTGGTGGTGTTGGTGCTGGTGTTGCTGCTGATGCTGGTGTTGTTGCTGCTGATGTTGATGTTGCTGCTGATGCTGGTGTTGTTGTTGCTGCTGATGTTGTTGATGTTGCTGCTGATGTTGTTGTTGCTGCTGGTGCTGTTGTTGATGCTGATGTTGGTGCTGGTGTTTTTGGTGTTGCTGCTGCTGCTGAACATGATATTCGTGGTGGTGCTGGTGTGTTTGTTGTACATGTGGATGTGTTGTTGCATTGACAGTTGGATTGCATGCTTCATTTAAAGAACTACTATCATCGCCATCATCCATGTGAGTCTTCACATGCTGGGCAAGGATGTCAGGCTGCTCAAATTCTAATCCACAGAAATTACATTTATATTCATTGTCATTCTGATGACTACGTACATGGTCAGTCAGATGACTACTACGTGCAAAGGCTTTTCCACAATAGACACACTTGTATGGTTTCTCTCCTGTGTGTGTTCTTACATGAACCGTTAAGTCGCACGCATGCAAGAAGGTTTTTCCACAATAGTCACACTTGTGCACTTTATCACCAGTATGAGATTTGATATGTGCCGTAAGGTAAGAGTTAATGATGAAGGTCTTGCTACAGAAACAACACTTGTAAGGTTTGTCTCCAGTGTGCGTCCGAATGTGGATTGTCAAATTGCTGTTTACAGCAAAAGTTTTCCCACAATATTCACACTTATATGGCTTATCCCCTGTGTGTGTGCGCTTATGTTGAGTTAGATTGCTGCGACGGGTGAATATTTTCTGGCAGATTTCACACTGGAAACCTTTCTTCTCAGATGCAATTGGAGTCCCTATAATAGGAGTTCTATTTGGAACAGTGTTGTCATTACCAAGGCCAGTACCACTAGTACCATCAGTAAGATTCCCCATATTGTGATTGTTGGCTTCATTCGGCTTTAGACCGAGTGTCCCCGGCGTGTCTCCGTGTACGGTTTTACTATGAATATTTAGTTCTGGGGCAGAAACAAATTTTTTATCACATTTCTGACATTCATAAATCCGACCTTTGTTATGACCATCCATGTGGCTAATAAGCAGGTTCCGTTTAGGAAACTCTAAGCTACATATATCACATTTATATGGCTTGTCATTAGCATGAGTTTCCATATGAGCAGTGAAGTTGTTTTCTAATGCAAACAACTTTCCACAAGTCTCGCATTTATACGGTTTTCTACCAATGTGTGTACGCATATGATCACTGAGATTACTGTTTCGTGTAAATGCTTTACCACAGAAATCACATTTAAAGCGTTTCTCCACGGTATGTGACTTAACATGACTTGCCAAAGCAGAGCTATCTCCAAATGTCTTCCCACACTGCTGACATAAGTAGGGCTTGTAACCAGAGTGAATTCGCATATGTAATGACAGATCTTCATTACTTGCAAAACTCATGTTGCAATACTCACAAATTTTCGCAGGTGGTTTGTAATTGTTAACATTGTTATTGGTGTGGACATGACCAAGTTTAAGCGTTCCATCTTTATGATTTTTGTGATCCACTGCACTGTGACAAGAGTCTTCTTTACCAGCTTCATTATACTGGTATTCGTAACTATTAACTTTTCCATTTGGGATGCTAAATTCATCATGCAAATCTCCACAATTATGCTCATAAAGGCTTTCTCTCCGAGCCATTTCATAGAGCGATGAAATTTCATTCTGGGGTAGGTATGAATGCGTTTGCTGGTAGAGAAATGACTCTGAAAGATAACCATTGCGAGTAGCTGAATGTAAATCCCCATTGTTTCCAAATGGAAACATAGAATCTTCATCCTCTTGATCAATGCATTCACTAGATGGTGGTTCTTCAATGAGGACATGAATAGGGGAATTGAACTGATTGTTTTTGTCAACCATTACAGAGGTGTCAAATTCTGACATGATTGTTAGGCTACTTTAGGTCAAAAAGAGAGAAAGAAAGGCAGGGGAAAAAAGGAGGGAAGAATAAATCTGTTGGCCGGTCTACACTTAGGTAGTTATTTTTTGTTGTAATGCGGAAACAATAGGAAAACTGGTTCCTTGGAACACAATCTGATCAACTTGGTAGGCAATGCCTTGTGTAACTTTCAAACTGAAAATAAAAGAAATAAATATCTAAGTTATTCAAGAATGCTAAAAAAAACATTTAAAAAAAAAAATCAGTAGTGCTATAGCACAAAATACAGAAAAATATAGCACAATTCAACATATTGAACATCAATCCTTAACTAAAATATCAAAATAGAGTATAGTGTTAGTGTGCATTCTTTTTTAATGATTATAGTAACTAATGGAAAACGAGCTGGTACATTGATTAATCAATTTCTAGTCACTAATTCAATTTTTTTAGGGATGGAAGATTGGACAATGGATGATGAACAATTTTCCTCAGGCAGCTCAAAATTGGAATATTAGTTTAAACAATTGAATCATTTCGGTGTACCAGAATTTGATGCCTGTTTTGTTCAATAGTCATTGAAACTTCAAATATATTTTCAGCATTCTTTTTTTTTTTTTTTCACTTTTACATTAAAACAAAGATTAAAAGGTAAGAAAAACTCTAAAAGAAAAACAAATTCCATAAAGTGAAAACTTGATTTTAAAAATATACAAAAATCAAAACAATAACTTATCTGAGAAAAATTAATGACCAATAAGCATTTCTAGGATTTAGTCTTTGACAAATTTTGAAACAGAATCAATTCTTTTTTTAAAGATTCAGTCAAAAATCTATCTTTGTGATACTAAGCAGCAGCAATCTAGTTTTCTTTAAAAAATGCAGAGGTTACAAATTGAAAATAAATATCATTTCAAAAGTAAAAACTGCTCCAATAAATGGTTTCCAGTCATGCTTTGGATATGTAGGAAAAAATTAAAAAAAGAAGATATTTAATGACAGGTTTTATTTCACCAATATATCTGTCATGTTTTTGTATCACACATCCAATCATCATTTAAAAATCATAACAGAAGCCCAATAAGGTTGAAAGGTGAATTTTTTTTTTTAATCAGAAGTGTCAACTATCATATACAATAATCTTATCTTTGCCATGGACAAGAGTAGGTTATACTTCTATTAAAACTAAACACTTATAACCCACACTTAATAATGTGAGTTTCATGTCAGCCCCCCCCCCTAGATATGAAAAGTGACAAAAAACACTCTTTAACCTAAAATATTGTTTACAATGTAAAATAATCAAATAATTATTTAAAATTTGAACAGATCTGTGAATTTTATTTATATTTTTTTTCCAAAACATTATTTCTTATTCAAAATAATAATAATAATAATAAAAGATAAAAGGGCTTTCAAAAATGTACAGGAACAAGTAATATTTCAAGAAAATAGGTTTAGGTTTTAAGTTTTGACCTACCCTTTGATTTGGTTTTCTAAAAAAGCATATAAATTCAACTTTTATTTTCTATGATGTGAAATTTTAAACTTTCACACCGCCACTCTTTTTTTTTTTAAGAAAAAATTTTTACCTGATTTTTTAATATTTGAATTGTCATAGAAGCTAAATTAATCCCATATTTAAGGCATGGAAAGGGGTTAAAGTTCAAGAAAATTGAACCTTTAGTTCATTCAAAAGTTCATAAAATTTTACGGAAGATGTAAAAAAAAAAAAAAAATTAAAAATTGAACTTTAAAATTTTGATCAATTTTAAAAAGAATTTGAAATTTCATGAGATTTTTTTAAATACTAATAATTAATCTTGTTATGCGATTATAGCACGAAGCAAGAAGCACGTTAGATCACGCACAAGTCAGTCATCTTGTTAAAAACTTTCTCAATTAAAAAAAAATTAACTGCTTAATAAACAAAAAACAACGAAATTTATTAATTCTTAACATTTTATTAGCAACTTCAGGTTTAATTGGTGTTTCGTTTAAAATGAAATAGCTTTTTCAGGTAACCCTATGGAGTTGATAGTGGTAGGTGGTGCTGGTGCTGTTGCGACGCACGCACTGACTGTTCACTAATTCGTATTGCCGCATGAAAAAACAGGGGCGAAAAGTTTTTAAAATTTGGAGAGAAACATTTTATTCAAATAGTTCGTTTAATTCACGTCCACTTACGCTTCTTTTTCTTCCATGTTTACAGGGACACAGTTTGTTCGTATTTTTAATAAAAAATAAAAATGAATTCAGTTTCCTTAAGTTTTTAACAAGTTTAACCTGTTTAAATAAAATCTATTATCCTTTTTCATGGATGTAAAAAATATTTCCAAAAATTAGAATATTTTTCAAATTATCGAAAGAGCTGGTTTGGTTGTAAAAAAACAAATATTCTATTGAAGCTGTTTTAAAAACCACTGTAAGAAAACGAATTAATCTTTTGGATCCTAACTTATCAAAATTACTAAGTAGTCACTCACTCACTCACTCAGATTTGTTATACTAGAGGTTAGGGTCAAATATTTTTGTATTTTTTGGCCTTACATCTTCATGGCCGATATATTGTCCCTGTTGAGTTTAGAGTTAAATTTAAGAAACCAACAAACAATCAGTAGCAAACTAACAAGAAATGAATTAAGTGGCGAAATTTACCTAAAAAAATTACTTAAACTATAGATTTAAGCAAGCGCCAAATTTTCCGATTATCTGAAAAGAATTTCAATTACGTTAAACAGGCAAGGGCAGGTGAGGGAAATCAAATCCACTAGAACTTTGAATAATAATAATAATAATAATAATACGAACTAACAGCATGAGGTTAAGTTCAGTTACAGTCCAGAAACGGCGCTAAATTTCAATTCAGAGTGCTCGAAAGATATGGGATGAGAGGGGAAACAGTAACAACTCATTCTCCCTCCTTTTAATTGAATGCGTATTCATTTTCTTTGGGATTTCTGTGTATAAACACAGTTTATAAAGTAAATGCAATGAATGGCCATTCTTTTAAAGTTTTATCATAAACTTATACATTTAACTCATTTGGAAGGGATTTTGAAACTGTTACACCGGCGGGAGGCAAAAAAAAGGGGTACAAGTTTTTATTTCTTTAATAAATCATAATCTCGCGGATATCAGCTAAAAAAATAAAATAAATAATCATAAAAAAAAAGAGTTTCTGTGTGCAGAGAAGTGTCAAGAAAACTGTGGTCGTCCAATTTTGTCTTTTAAACAACGAGTTAAGTTAGAATTAATGAAAGCACTTAACTCTTTGGACTCTAAGAGGCCGATATATCGGCCCTGACAACATAAGACAAAAAAAAAAGACACGCCAATATTTTGGCTTTAATATGTTCCTCTAATATAACGGCTCCGATATTGACTCCTTGGTAATTTGGATAAGTCGGGTTTCAAAGGATTAAATAAATAAAATTACTAGTATTGATTGGTGTCTTCCTTGCTTCCATTAAAACAACTGTAAATGCTTACGATGTTATAGAGAAAAATCAATAAAAATTAAAATTATATTTTGACAAAAATGACAGAAAGACTTAACTGCAGTTTGCAGTTTGGTTTCTTAAAAATATTATTTCTTTGTATCCAAACAAAGATTTGAAGTGAGATTTTAAATGTCAAAATCCAGTAACCCTTTCTTCGTTCGTTCAATGGGGTTAAAATTGATTAAATCAAACTCTTTTTTTTTAAAAGAAAACTCTATTAAAGTGCTTGCTTGATAAACGAAAAGATCAGCGAGACAAAAATGAAGAAAAATTATAATTTTTTTGAGCGGTTATGAATGATGGGATAGATAAAAAAAAAAGATTATTTCTAATTAATTTCACAACTCGTACAAAAAAAGGAACAGAAAAAAGTAATCAATACTTGAAGACAATAGTTTTTGACACAATTGAATTTGGAAGTCCAAGGCAAAAAGGACGAAAATAATTAAAACATTTCAAGATTTATTATATGGAAAAGAAGATGAAGCAAGAAGCATATTGATATAATAATTAAAATGGAAAAACCTACTTAAGTGTCGTAAAAAGTGAGAAAAGAAAATATAGACTTAAACAAAAAAATCTATTCTACCACCGGATTATTTTTCGTTAAATAAAAAAAATCGACTTTTTTTTTTATAACTAAAAGGCGGGAAGTAAAAGAAACGGCGATCATAGTAAAAAAATAATAATAAATAAAATCTCCAATTCTTTAAAATTAACACTTCAGAATTAATTATCATTTGAAGACTTTAAGAGCCGTTATTGCTGGGTTGGATCTGTTTGGTGAGAGTAGCTTAGTTTGATTATTTATTTTAAACAATTATTATTTATCTATTTTTAAAGATCAGTAGAATTAGATTCATTTCTTTATTTTAAAACGGAGAAAAAAAAAGCACGCTGAAAAATAAAAAAAAGCTTTTTAGCCCGGGGCCCGGCAAACACCATCATCCACAGACAGAGAGAGAAGAGAAGAGTGCAAAGTAAACGACGTCAGTCAAACGGTCCTATTCTAACCCGGATCCGTTTCAAAATAACAGCTACGTCCGCTGCAGATGTACTAAAAGGTAGGCAATAGCCTCGAAAGCTATCGCCAAACTGTCTTACCTGAAGTCAATCAGACAATAATCAACAGCCACAATCATTTCAGCTCAATCCTTACACATCCGCCATCTTTAAATTAGGGTCTCTAGCGAAGTTTATTATTTCTAGACAGATTTTCGAACTCGCTGGAAGGAGGGAAAGGAGAAAGTGTTGAAAGTACAAAGGGAGTAAAACGGGGGGGTGTTGAAAAAAAAAGAGAGGTTTTGCTATTGGAAAGGGGGGAACCAGATAAGAAGGAGGGATAGTGGTACATTAATGAACAAGACACGAAGAAGAGGGAGGGTCGATAAAGTTGTATAAAGAAAGGCTATAAGAAGAAAAGAAACGGAATAAGAAGAAAGAGAAGAAAACTCCAAAGAGGGTGGTCCTAGTCCGTGGTCCGAATTTAAAGAAGACAGACCTTTTTAAAGATGCGTTAAGAAAACTAAAAAGGTTAACTGAACAAATATTAACTGAATATTTTTCATGTTAAGAAACAAAAAATTAATCTTTCTTAAGCGGAAAACGAAAAAGAAAAAAAAATCAGTGATAGCACATGCGGGCTTTTTCATTGCTTTTTAAAGGTAAACTGAAAAAAAACCCCACAAAATTAATAAAATTTAAGTTAATGACAGAAACTAAAAAAAACCCTTTTTTGTCTCTGCTTCAATCTAAAAATTTGAATTAAATTATTTTTAATAATGCATTTTTATAAACGAAAAAAAATAATTCAGTAAAAATTGATATGAACTTCTTTATTCATTTCGTTTTGTTTTTTGATAAGGTAATATTAAAGTAAGGTAAATTTAAGTTCCAAAGTTTTCATCAAAATAGATTTTGTGGGGAGAAAATAATGATAAAAGATTTAATTGTCTAACGTTTTAATTTTTGTTAAAGATGATGATTTATGAATTTTATTCAATTAATTTTATTATTACCAATAATCAGTGGTAAAACGGCGTGGACCTTCTGGATTGAATGACAGAGATTGGGTGGTGTTTTTTTGTGTTGTGGGTGACTCTGACCCACCCCTTCTTTAACCCTGTACTTTTAGAGTAAAGACTTTATCAAAATAGAAGCAATAGCAAAAAAGCGCGCTTTCGTTTTAGTGAGCGGTCATTTTAAAATTTATTACTAGAACTAAACTTAAAGTAAGTTTATTTAATTACAATACAACAACCCACACCCGCATACATAAACCACTCGCTTTCTTTATAACTTGTTTTTTTTTTTTTGGTTTTTTTTACTGAAGAATATTTCTTAAATTTAAAATAATTTTCTTGTTTAAACTTAGATCGTTTTTTAAATTTATAGAGTCATCAATGGACCAATATTGTTGTCCAAGGAAGTTCGAGTTTAGAAAAAATCAATCTCAGGTATTCAATGAGAACTCTAGGAAGTAAGTAGTAAAAACTGGGGCAACAACACAAAACACTCATCTCCAAAGTTGATATTTACTACTGTGACTGTGAACAATTACTAATATCCACTAAATAAATTGAATTGAAATTAGACACTGAAACATGATTTGGAGAATTAAAACAAAATAGCTTGCAAATAGGATTCAAATGAATTAATGAAAACTTATATGAACTTATATAAGTTCTTCAACTAAAATGTTGAAGGTTAAAAAGATAAGCATTTTAAAGAAGAAAAAACAATGGAAAAGAAGAAAAATCAGCAGTAGCAGAAAGTGAAAGAAAAGAGTAGTTTTTCTTTTCTTCGAGAAACAAATAATAAAATAAGCCAGAAAGATTTTAGAAAAGAAAGAAACACAATTAAAGATGTGCTAAAAAGGTATGAAGAGAATTGAATTGACAGTTTTATTAGTTTTTAGTTAAGGAAAGAAGGGATGAAAGATTAGAGCACTCAGCAGCAGCAGCCAGATTATAAATTCATGAAACGAAGAAAAGAGAAAGAAAGAAAGAAAGAAAGCAAAGTAAAAATGCAAATCCAAAAGAATGCCATAATTTTTAAATTCTTTTTCTTTCAACACTAAAAGTTGAGAGGTGATATCTTGATTTGAACTTTTCCTCTCATCTTCAAAAACCGGAATGAGGATAATAATAATAAACTTGTGTAGTAAATTTATATAATAAAACTTTTTTTTTTATTAGAGTTTTAATTATATTAATTGATTTATTCAATTAAGATAAGTATTGGTTGCAAGACACATTATTCATTGACTAAAAGTTTTAGAATTTAAAAAAAAAATTTTTTTCCTTGCTTACGCATTATTTTTTCTATTTGTAAATATAGGTCTCTTTATTTATGTTGGGAGGGGACCTACAAATAAACTTTTATTAAAAAAGAAAGTAAAAGAGGGGGATTGTTTTTATTTTGAACCTGATCTTGGACCTTTGACGTGTGGCGTCGTGTGCGTGCGTGTGCCGTAGAGTGGAGTGGTAACTGGTCTGTCTGTCTGGTCGTGGTAAACTGTGTTTTTGTGTACTGGCAGTTACACAAACATAACGGTGCGGTCGGTGTACTTACTGTAACTAACTGAAACTGAGCTATTGTAGTGTAAAGTGCAATAAGTGCATCCGCTTCTTGGGGTAAGAAAAAAAGAAACAAAATGAATAGTAACTAACTGAGTGTTTACAGTTTCTGGCGTTAAAAAAAACTACGGCTTGCGGAGGACGGACGCCACTCGTCGTGTGTTTGCATGTGCGTGCTGCTTCTTGTGGTGTTGTTGTTGGTGACTTGGTGGTCTCACTCACTGGTGGTGCGATTTGGTGGTGGTGATGGAGGTAATTGCCAATGTGGTGGCACTGTTTGTTGTGGCAATGATCGGTGGTTTTTGTTCAAACAGTCAAAGTTTTTACTAAGAATAAATAAAGATTTTCTTGTTAAACTTTTTTTAGCTTTAAAAACAGGATTTAAAAAAATGACGAGAAATGTTTTCTTACATTATTGTCGTATATTTTATTTTCCATTATTTTTTTTCCGACTGACAGACAACCCCAAACCATAACTTATATAAAAAAAATAAGATTCGATCGTCTTTTCTTAATTAATTTAAGCCCTTAAAGTTCGAAGGTTGTCTTTGTTTAGATGTTTGATATCATACCATAATGATACTCACTATCTCTTCTTCTCTCCCATGCCACCTCCGCGACCACACGCGACTGATAAAAAGAGATCCTAACCGTCAGGCAGAGTGAAAGAAATTAAACAGAGCGATTATTGATGAAACTGATTTTTACTTGTACTTTCTGTTTGACACACCTGACACCTACTTTTAAAAAGTCTAAAATTCTTTGTATTCGATTGAATAGTCTCTAGCCTTGTTTGTAACTTCGTAATGTCGTAAAGTAGTTTGAACAACAAAACCGACATTAGCCAAGTTGAGTAGTAGCAGTCAGTTTGATTTTTAGGTGATTAAAATTTATCATTCTAAACAAACTTTGTATAAAGGTAAAACTTGAACTTTATCGTAATAAAAGAAAAATAATGGCAGTCTTTTACCCTCGCTCACACCAACATTCCAATATGGGGGAAAATGTTAGAAGGGAATTTTTTGACTACACCGTCCATGTTTGTTTTGTTTTAAAAATGAGCGAACCGAAGAAAGCAAAATTTATTTCAGACAATTTATTCAAAGAAATAACAAATAAATAACAAA
>JAUZSX010342397.1:0-10493 GCA_034780655.1 Idiosepius hallami
AAAATCTAAAATGATTTAATCTATACTTTAAAATAATTAATGATTTATAAAGAAAAAAATAAAAATAAACGCATAATACTGTGAGTCACATGTGCATGTATGTATGTGTATGTGATATACACACGGCTCCTTGTAATTAAGTCTCTCTCTCTCCCTCTCTTATATAATTCGTACCGAAAACTCTGTTTCCAAAACGTGAAGCGTAATACTTAAAAGTATGTGTTTTGGCTTTGAAATCAAGGTTTTCTTTATAAATTCAATGCTACGCTTTTCGGCAAGTGTAGCATGGTATTAAAATCTAAGTGCTTTTGTTTGAATTCAAATGTTTTCGCTACAATTTTAATGCTACGTGTTGTCCACGTAACCATAGCGTAGTATCGTGTTTTGCTTTATCACTTATATTGAGCATTTTATAGAAATAGTTAACTCACACACAAATAATTCTCTTGCCCGTCTCTCTCACACACTCTGCTTCTCCCTCTTTAAAGGACAACAAAAGCAAAAATAATAAATAATCAATAAGCATCAAGTACTCTGCTAGTTACAAATATCGAAATTAATTGGCCAGCAAAAATCATGTCTTAACATGTAAACATGAATTGCTGTCTTAAACAATATATAATTATATTTATAAAGAAATAAAGATAGGTAGCTAGGTTGCTTGTTAGGTAGATAGATACCCATGATATAGATAGATAATTAGATATACATGGTAAATAATACATACAACATATAAATTAAAAAAAAATAGAAACAGAGAAAAGGAAATGAATAATAAATATACTTAAAAAGGATAGATAGATACAGAACTTAAAAATAATTAAGGAGGTGAATTAGTTCTACCAATCAATATAATAACACAAACGATCATCAATTGCAAAAATTATGCAGAACTTATACATCAGGCAGCTGTTACGATCACATTTGTTTTCGTCAGGGACACGCAATGTTGTTACTTTGCAAACCCTGAGTGGGAATCAAACATGAACTACGTCATTTGAGGCGGCTACACTAACCACTGGGCAACGACTCAGCCATGCTGTCGCAGTAATTTATTTACAATTTTATCTTAATATCACACTTGATAGAATGGCTATATATGAGCATCGCTGCTAACTCACGGTAAAAACTCCGTTAGTACAAATCAAAAAAATAAAAAATACATTAAAAATGTATGTAGAAACGCTATACAAAAACAAAAGCAATATAAAATACTAGCAAAGATACATGTGCAAAGTGCAAGACTTTTCTGCCCGCCTTGGTACCCACTTTGCGGGCACCATTACAGTAAGTGGGTGTTGCCTAAGCAAATTCAATACGTTTTAGAATTTTGATTAATTTTATTAAGTTAACGTGATTGTTATACCAGAAGAAATTCAACCTAATAACATGTAAGGGTTTTGGTATCATTTATAGACCAAAACGAGGAATGAACGTTGAGTAAATGATCCGTTGAGTGGTTCAGTCTGTAGAAAAGTATGACTTTTGATCTTCACAATTAGCGCCTATCATCTCTAAGTCGGATACCAGACGAGTTATGTAATGATTGGTCCAATGGTTCAGGCTGTAGGAGAGTATGAATTTGATGAAAAGACCTTGAAATTTAGTGTGCATCATTCTTATGTTCGATACTATCATCATACCAAGTTTAGTTATGATCCATCCACTGTTTTCAGCTGTAAGACATTATATATACATAGACTATGACCCTAATAAGATATGACTTGATAACCTTTGACCTTTACAATTGGTATGCACCATCCGAGTAATGGAGAACTTCATTATACAAAGTTTGGTCATGATCTGTCTACTGGTTTGGCTGTACGACGGTATAGATTAATAGGTTTTGCCCTTGATAAGCCCTGACCTCTGACCTTGAAAAATGATGTGCCCCATCCAGTCATAGACCACAATTTTGCCAAATTTGGTTATGATTCGTCCAGTGGTTTAGGCTGTAGACAGGTTGTATAGACGGGGGGGGGCACAAACATACACGAACGCTACAACTAAAATTATATTTACTTGAGCACCAACCCAAGTTTGGCACAAGGCCCTTTTTATGTGCTCTTACCCGGGCTTTTTACATTCAGTGTAACCCTTCACCTAGATGAGAAGCTCTCCCGAGTTAACGAATCCCATCTGCCCGAGGCAGCTAAAGTGAAAGTAATGGTTTTGACTGGGATTTGAACTCGCGTAACAATGCTCCACCGTCACTGCCCAAGTTTGGCAACTAATATATATATATATATTTATATATATATTTATATATATATGTGTGTGTGTGTGTGTGTGCGTGTGTGTGTATATATAGATAAAGAGGGAGAGAGAGAGAGAGAGAGAGAGAGAGAGAGAGAGGGGGGAGAATACCACAAAATAAAATAAAAAAATATAGTAATCAAATAAATAAAACAGAAACTGCACAAATCCCAGCCAGAGTCGCTAATATGTAGAAGTAACACACACAAACACACACACACACACACACACACAAACACACACACACACAAACACACACACACACACTCACACACACACACACAAACACACACACAAACACACACACACACACACAAACACACACACACACACACACACACACGCGCGCGGATGATTACACACCAAAAAGTAAAAACAAAAATAGTAATACCGTAAATAAAATGAAAAATGGGGAAGTAAAATAAGAGGGAAGAAAGGAAAGAAGAAACTGGATAAAAAGATGAGTGAATCGATTTAGAGAGATAAAACAAGGACTGACCCTTCAATGACCAGATTCAAAGTAGTGATAAAGAAAGAGACCTTACAAGAACGCCAGAACTGACCTAAAAATTCATATGCAGTTCCTGAAACCTTGTAGCAGATCAATGACAAACAAAATGAGTATGAGAGTACAAACATTTTAAACTAATGTTATGAACAGTAAGCAACTTGATGTCATTTATTACGTTTGAGGTGCATCAGTAAACAATGATATGTTATGATGCTTTTATTGGTCGTACAGAAATAGCAGACAGTTAGTATTATGAGAACATCTTTTAATATATTTCCCATGTTCAATTATATTGGAGTATAATAAGAAAATGACAACGCTTCCAATGATGGAGATGTCAGCTCGGTCAAGGTTCCACTTTCATTGAAAGCACAAATTCCAATCTTACAGGATCCAGTATAGAAGTGTCCGATTGGATATGTTATCCCATCGATGGAAACAATCTCTTTTTGGGCGATCATAAATCCAGCAAAAACTGTAAAAAAAAATTAAAAAAAAGAATATGAATTAATTAGAGCAGAGGAATGGTTATTTAAAAAATTGATTTAGGCAAAAAAATGTTTGAATTCACAAAGTAAACATTTTACACATTTGAAAATTTAATTTTTTTTAATTTTTTAAAACCTCTTCATTTTTTCTGAAGAGTTATGGTTTATTACATCACTTTTGGAAAAAATAAAAATAATAATAATAAACATTGTTACATCACTTTCTTTTTTTTTTTCAACATTTTTACTATTTTTCCTAACATTAAAAGCAAAAAAAGAAAAGGAATAGTGCGTTTTTTCTAATAATAATAATAATAATAATAATAATAATAATAATAATAATAAACATACTCGGTGTATTATATTCCACTGCTTTTACAGCATAAAATCGCACAACAGACTTTTCAGATGCCACCAAAAATGTCTTTTTTATTGATTTTGGATAAGTATGTTTAAAATCAATTTTACTATAACAGACTTTTCTTCCTCGGTATGTTATATTTTGGTTGTTGGAACACGACCCTGAAAATAAAAGATAAACATTATTATCAAAATCTTTAAGAAACAGAGCAATAAGGTCACTCTATTAAAGGCTTCAAAATGAATTCATATTGTTCAAATTATTAATCTTTGTACTAAAAGAATTTATTTAATATGCAAATCAAATTATGACAAATAAACTTTAAACTTAAAAAAAATTGAAATATGAAGAAAATTAAATACATGAAAAGATATTTATAATTGCTTATATTTCCCCAAAAGACAAATCTCCATATTTTGTTTTAAATCAACAATTCAATACGAGTTAGCCATGTAGAATATTTTCCCACCTCCTGTCAATTCAAAGAAATGTACGTGTGTATGCATTTTTACAAAATGATCAGACATATTTGTATGTCTAATTAAAATAAATAATGAGTTTCCCCAGTTATTTATTAGTCAAATAAAATACACAAAATAGCATATTTATATGGAAGATATGGAAGATATCACCTTTGTGATAATTAATTCTAATTTGCTTGTATTAAACATACAAATAAGCTAGGTCATTTTGTCTATTGTCAAAAAAAGTTTAAGTTTAACAAATATAGCTGTTGTATATGATATATTTGTGTCACTACTGAGATTTTAATACATAAAAATATCAATTTGTATCCATATAAGTATATAAATGTTCGTTTGAGTGTGTGCTCGTTTTTGTATATTTTTTTGAGTAGTAAAACTATAATACATACCACATTCCACTAGATTCGACCAATTTCCATGTATTGTACAAACAGAAAAATTACTGTCGGTCTTAAAGATCTTATTCTCCAAACAAGAATAAATTGCCACTGACCCAAGTGCAGTTCCATTACTAATAGTGAGTAGCCGAACTGAGGATGAATTTCTGGGGAAATTACAGTTGATTTCTGCATAATAAGAATTTTTGAGACATCAATATTTCTATGGATTTATGGGGTGAAGGTATTTTGGTTTAAGGGTATATATTATTTGCTTTCGTTAATTCCCAATACACATATACAAATACAAGAAAAATACAGTAAACAAGAAAACAGCAAATGGCTTGAGAATGGAAGCGGAAGAATATGTTTTTTCGAGATCTGATTGGTTGACACGTGTTTACAATTACGTCCGAGTGACGCGTGACCTAAGATGGTTGACCGGAACATGTGAAGACTAAATGTGCGAAGGACAAATTTAGGCATTGCTTATCGAGAGATTAAAGTGTTATATGATTCCAATGCCATAGATAAAAGTGTTTAGTTTATGATTGCTTCTTTTTTGGGCTTAGGGTTAGGGTTATTCCTAATCCAAGTTTTTCTTGTTATATAAAATCAAAAAAGATCTCCCTGTACTTGTGTCCGGTGTCTGGCAGTTTGCATAGCCATGAGAAACAAACACACACAAGGGCCTGACTCAGATTCCCTTGTGTATGTTTCCCCCTCGAAATTTGTGAACGAATGAGTTTAAGAAAATATTAGTTTAAAAAGAATTACCAGTGCAGTTAATGTTCGGTTTTGTCCACGAACCATTCGCATGGCAGTAAGAATAATCCCCACCTTGTTGCACGCTTCGGAAACCTTTTGCGCATATGTAGAATGCCTTGCTGCCATAATCAATTCCACTGTGGTTAAATAGGTTCAAGTTTGTGACGTTTGGTGGGAAACCACAATACACCCCTGGAAATTTTCAAACCAAATTAATAAACATAAATAATGAATTTAATAGAAATGTAATTTTACTTCATTTCCTTATTTTAAACATTTTATATCCCAAAGAAAAGCTAATAAATCATTTCATTTGGTGCAAGCAACTTGTTAATGAAACAAAAACACTTAAACAATCAAAAACAAATGTTCTTGACATTAAGTGACTGTAAATGTCAATATGAAACCAAAATTAAACATTTTAAAGTCGTAGCTTTTTTTTCTTGATAATTAATTCATTTGTTATTTTATCTTTTTTAATTTTATTATTCTAAATTAAGATTAGGTATCATTTACAATATTCTAATAATTAATTTTTGTTTTCAATAGGAAAAGTTTTTTTTTTTAAAAAAAAAGGGATTATTTTCTAGAAACTTGATCAAGATGCTGATTCTTCGTTAATCAGAAAATCAGTCGTCACGTTGGAGACGCTGGTTCACGTTAAGCAACGTCGAGCCTGGTCAGTAATTATATGGGTGAATATCAGGTACTGTATCTTGTGCTGGGATGGAAAATACCCAGGTTACTGTCTGGAGTACAGTTAAACCACTGGGGTGATGTACTCTTAGTCTTTGGTTAGACAAGCATCTATAAATGCAGCTGGGACCACTTGTGAAGTTCATATTTCCACGTAACTCAACATCGAATCGTGTGTGTTCAGTGGTTGAGCCAGTTAAACATTCAGAGGTCAGTATGCCGTCACACACACATAATTAAAAAAAATTAACAATGGAAGCCAAGTTCAATTTTGAAGGTTCAAAACATTTCAAATATTTCAAAAATATTTGAAAATATAAGAAATATTGTTAGTAAGTAATTACCCAATTGAGCACAGGTACAATTTGTCACAAAATCATGTGTTCTATGGCAGGTTGTTTGTTCGACCATCTCCACCACGTTGGTTTAGGTTTTCACTCTCAGAATTTTCTCTATTTGTGAATCCTTCTTATCCATAAACAAGTAAAGAAAACATTTCTTGCAGGGCATGAACATTGTTTAACAGAATGTTTTTTTTATTATAAGCTTTTTGTTAATAAAGAGTGCACTTTGAAAATTAACGATTTTCGAATTAATTCTTGTAGATTAATTATCTACAAGAATTAATCGTTAATTTTCAAAGTGCACTCTTTATTACGAAGAAGAGTATAAAGGTTTTATAAAATTGAATTATAAAAATTACCTTTGAATTTTTTTTTATTTAATGTGCATTTTGTTGCACTTTTAAAAAACAAATCAATGATTTGTTTTAGCAATTAATAATATGGACAAATAATTTTTCAACTTAAGTGCCACAAAATGTACATTACATAAAATAAATCCAAGGTAATATTCGGATTCAATTCAATGATTTGTTTTAGCAATTAATAATATGGACATATAATTTTTCAACTTAAGTGCCACAAAATGTACATTACATAAAATAAATCCAAGGTAATATTCGGATTCAATTTAAATCAAATCGTTATACCCTAATAGTTATCATTTCATTTGATAGAAAGTTCATATTTTTTCATTATTTTTATTTGAAAGATATAAATATAATCACATTTTATGCCGGTGTTTTTTAACAGTAGTTTTTAGTTTTTATCTTTACTCTCTGTTAGTTTAATATATTACACTACTAAGGCCTTTTATTTCAATCTTTAGAATTTTAGACTTCTTTCAGAATAATAAAAATTCTTTAAAATTAAGTAAGGAACATATTTCATATAGGTTTCATTAACAAATATTCCGTACGAGAAAAATGAAGATGAAAATTCCAAAACCAAAGAAAAACAAGCTTCAGACAATTATAGTCCTCGCAATGCGAAAGTTCTAATTATTATTATTATTATTATTATTATTATTATTATTATCATTTATAACATTTTGGGTTTTCGGACATTGGTGCAAGGACAATAAGTTGCTCTCTTGAAATATCTGACCCAAAGTGATAGTAATGGTTTATATTTCTTCTCCTAACAGACACACATATAATTCTATATATACATATACAAAAGAACATGGGAATAAATATTACTTAAAAAAATGACAACTTTTACTTACTGGAACATTTAATACTTGGCTTTGACCATGTCATATTAAGTTGACAAATAGATTTTGTACTTCCGTTCATATATTTATAGCCAGGTTTACAGCTATAGTTGATTTCTGAGTTATAGGGTTTGGTGTTGTTAAATTCTATTTTATTTGTATATTCAACAAATCTTGGTGAGCGACAGTGGATATCTGTTAATATAAGATTAAGATTGTATTTTGTTAAATACTAAAACCGATTTTTATTCGAATAGTTTCAAACAGGCTCAAAATGAGATTTATAAGGAGATTACAGGTCCAGTCCTGACTACACACGAAATGGCAAAGGATAACTTACATAGATTAAAATAGTACATGATAATACTTATGGAATGTGAACAATCTATAACCACAAATTAAAAAATAGGGTTCGCAGTTTCAAGATAATATTCAAATTCGAGTTATACTTGGAGGAAGACTTTTGTCAATCTGTCTTCAGGAATTACCACCTGGCGTTGGCAGAATTTGGGGAATTTTGCTATTGGTGGCCGTAGGAAGTGGAAGCAACGGGGTGAAAACTCAGAAAGATGTAGCAGGGTAGCACCATAAAGTCCTTGACTGAAATGGTGCGGATACTGCTGGAAATCAGAAGAGATTTGTTGTCACTTTGACTCCAGTAAAACCACTGGTTGCTGGGTTGAGAGCCTCTGGTGATAGGTGTGAGATCCCAAAATATCAATAATAATATTATAAAATTTTAATATTATAAAATATAATGATAATTATAATGATAATAATTTCGAAAAAGAAAGAAGAAATTGTTCTGCGGCAGTTTACACCTCTATACCATTGACATAATGGCCTCGTTTTGGCTCTATGTAAGCCAGACATTTTCTGCCTTTGAGCAGAGATTAGTTACGTACTTATTACCTGACTCTCTATATACAGGGAGCTATAACAGAAATAAATCACTTGATGCAAATGGATGACATAAAGCAGCAAAAAATGAAGAAGAAATAGAATCAACTATAAATATCACCAGCAGCAGCAGCAGTAGCAGCAGCAGGATATTTAGCCAAGAATATACTTCAAGACTTAATAATATTACATAATCAAAGTTTAACGGAATAATAACACTATATGAAGTTCTGTTTTCGATTTTGACACAATGAAAAACGAGTTTTCATTGCGTTGATTTTTTTTGTGAAGATAACAATGAGGAGGGCCGAATATTTTTTTTTGCAAAGTTATCAACTGAAAAATAAACAATATAGCTAACGATAACGCAACAAATTGCCACCATGGTAACGGTAGTAGTACTTGATACTTACATAATTGTAAACAAGTGTAGTATTGACTTAATGTCGGCACACATATACTATTTTCCGAACAACTGTGGTTAGCGCAACTGTAAACCATGATCTATCAGTGAAAAAAAATCATATAAATACACACACACACATATATTTATCTATAGAGTAGAATTGCTCATATTTACAGTTAGAGTGCTCAATATCAGTGATAGAGCGTGTATATTAGTTAAGCGAAGACACGGAGTCAGTGGCCTTCGGTGACTGTCAGTTCCTCGCCTGCGCGGTCATCAGCCCGAAAGCTTAATGACAACTAAATTTGTCAAAATAATAATGGATGTTGGAAGGTTAGCAGTCAACAACACGTCTACTCTTGAAAAGAAAGATAACTTTTAGTTATTCCTCAAAGTTTTCAACATGTCAAAAAGGTTGTATATTTGAATGAATTTCTTCAAAATATGGTAAAGGTGAAACATTTATAAAAAGCCATTTTCCTTAACTCATTATTTTTGGTAATAAATGTAATTCTTGAATTTGTGAAGGTTTTTAAAATTTGAACATGATTTTCAAGCTTCTAATTTTTTAGAACACCCTTTTTGTTTCTTTTATTTTTTTTTAAATATTTTGTTAACCTTCTTTCAAAATACTTTTTTTTATATTTTTTAATTTTTTAAATTTTTTCAGACTCTTTGTTCTTTTCTTGTTTTCTTGCAAAAAAGTCGTCGAAAGAAGTTGCTGATTTTAATGGCAAATTTTGACAGACCTCAGATAGATTAGTTTCGATAAATAAAATAATTTTTTAGACATTGAAATAATGAGTTTCAATTAAAAGTAGATTAAGTTTTTTTGATGTGAAATTAACGATAGAATTGTAATTGCTTTAAAAATCATTATTAAAGTATAATTTAAAATAGACGAAAAATGCTATTGAAAATATTTGGTATACAAGACAATAACGTATCCGAAGCAACATGTACCCAATTTGGCATAACGTAAAAAGAAAATGATAATGAGATCACAAACAATATATGCTCTAATTTGGTATAACAGAAATAGAATTACAATTATTAATGAGACAAGAACCATATATTGTTACTTACTGGGTTCCAATCATAAATTGAGCTGTACAAAAAGGCTGGATTATCTTCTGTATCGTTTTCCTGATCAAATTCGTTAAGTTGACATTGAAATTTGCTGGCATTTAAATCATAATTAAAGGATCTACAGGCGGACCTTCTGAAACATATCGATGCACAAAACTGAATTGTCTTGGCTGTCACGTTTGCAATGATAGACACAGCAAGTCTTTTTCCTATTCTTGGTGCTACGCGTGCATTTGTTGAACAATTATCAGGATTTGCCCCTATTGCATGTATGCATAGGCACATCAACCAATAAGCATGAAATAAATAAACAGTCGTCATAGTCTCTGCATTTATTTCTATTTCAGTGTAGTATTGTGTACTGAATAACGCATCGCATATGCATCTTGTGCTGCAACTGAAAAAATGCTCAATACTTTTCATGGTTTTTGTTGGGCGGGCTTATTGATTTTTGTTTTTTGTTGTTGTTTTGGGCGTTAGGGTTGTTGTTGTGTTGTGGGGGCGGGGTCATTGGTTTTTATTTTGGGGGTTTGGATTGTGGGGGCGGGGTCATTGGTTTTTGTTTTTGGGATTTGGATTGTTGCTGTGTTGTGGGGGTG
>JAUZSX010342418.1:0-10493 GCA_034780655.1 Idiosepius hallami
AAGTGTGTTCTATAAAGAAAATAATCAAGCCACTTAAAAAAAGAAAATCATGAGTTTTGTATATTTTTTTCTCTGTTCCGTGTTGGAGATGGTGATATTTTTGAACACTGCTACGGGCACGGGTGCCTTTCTTACTTAGCAAAATTACTAACTAGTCACTCAAAGTTTTCTACTAAATGTTTATGGTCGAAATAATGTCGGTGAGTCTTTTTTTTGACTTAGGTTACTAAGGCCGATATATCGGGCCTTCAGGATCGAAATGATATTTCCCTTACCCTTTAACCCCATGAAGAGGATATCAATCCAGCAATTAACCCGTTTAAAGAAGGATACATAAAATAGCAAATAAAATGTGGTCGGGAAGAACAAAACTTAAGAAAAACTTACAGAATTGAAGAACAACAAACACAGAGAAGGGAAGGAAGGTCCGTGCTCGTCAGGCACGAAGTTCCAAAGCCTGGTCTTTTTTCACTCCACTACTCCAGTCCAGTACTGGACTGTACTCCAGTGCCAACTGGACTGGACTCCAGTACCAACAGAGCATGAGCAAGACCATGGCATGAGCATGCTGAGAGCAAGAGAACTCACTGGAGCCTGGAGCCACTGCCAGTTGTAAGTCAAGAACCAGTCACCAACCACGTTTTACACTGGTGAGTGGTGTGGTGACTGTGGTGGTACTACTGTACACGTTTTATTTTTATTTTTTATTAAAATAAAAATTAAAGCAATTTAATTTCTTCTTTTTTTAATATGAAATAAAATTTTGGAAAATATACACGTAAAAAGAAAATGCCATAAAAAAACCTAAACCCGAACCCTGACCATAACGAAACCTAACCCTAAAATAGTTATTCTATTCTAGTGAAATTGGTACAAGTGGAGTTTAGAGTTTAGCGTTGAAATTGCATGTTGAAATAAGGGATGATGCTCCCAAACACGGTACATGCCGACATGCGTGAAATTTATGTTTTTTTGTTTTCGTTTAAACCTAAACTTTTAAAATCAACGCCAAGGAGTGAGGAAAAAAGAATACACTTTGTTGAGGCGGGGTTGAAAAGGTTTTTGATCCGTTTCTACTTTTTGTCAATTTTTGGTAGTGGATTATTAAACTTTGATATATTTGATTTAAACATCTTGGGTATGAAAAAACAGCTGCTAGGGCCAAACTTTAAAAAAATTTGGTTGTTGCGCACAGCGCACTCGTTTTCGTTTCCTCCCTGTTAGGGATAGTTTTTTGGGGGACGTGGTGACAGGTGAGGTGAGGTGAGATGAGGTATCTGAGTCAATAACCTCATCATCGGCACCGCAACCACCACCACCACCCATTTTAGTTTGACAGTTACTAAAATAATTTTCGGTTTTCAAAAATTACGACAATTAGTTTTCATGGAAAGAAATTAAAATCATGGAATTAAAGACACTCCAGCCTGAGCAGCCGGCCCCGGTAGCCCACCCTCACCCACCCACTAGGGGTTGTAGCGAAAAGTGTGTGCCAAAATGAGACTTAAAAATGAAATATTCAGAAATAATAGCTTAAAAAATTATTATTTTGGCTGCTGAACAGATTTTAGCTTTCGACCCTACGATATCGGCCTTAGTAACCAACGGAAAAAAAGACACACTGACATTTTGACCCTATGGTTCTTTAATAACGTACGTCTTTAAGGGGCTACATGGTAATATTGCTAAGTTAGGATCCAAAGGTGGAGGTTGAAATATTGTTGTGGGTGTTGCCTTAAGTCGCCAGGGCCGATAAATCGGTTATTTATGGTTTAAAGGGTTAACATGGGTAATTAATTGCTATCATTATTAAAAGCAAAGAAGCAAACGGCGTGTATTTAAAATCTTTCGCTCAAAAACAACCCTTATTCTTTCCCTTTTTTACGCATTAAAAGGGCCAACTATCTGGTCTTTCATAGTAAGGATTATTCTCGTACGAATTCAATTAATTCAATTTATTGCTAAACTAATTGAAGTCATTAGCAACAACAATAAATTAATTTTGGATAAAAAAAAACACCAAAAACTTACTAATATTAAAAAAAAGAAAAATTATTAAAATTTGAATTCTAATTTATTCTTAAATTTATTTCCTTTTTCCTAACTTTAAACTTAAGGCAAAAAAGAAAAATTCTTGTAAAAGAATATTTTGTGTGTCAAGTTTTTGGTCTATTGTCCTCAATATTTTCTGTTAGGTTATATTTTCGTCTTCATAATATTTGGTTTCGGTGATAAACAGTTTTATATCGATTAACTTTGAAATGATTAATTAATTTAGGAATTAATTTTATTATTCGGACGTTTGTCCTCATATTAGTTTTTGTTATGTTCTTACAAAAAAACACTAAGATGAGGACAAAAGTCCGAATAATAAAGTTGAATCCTTAATTGCGAAGCCTCATCTTAAAAATAAAAATAAACTATAATAGATTACTTAATTATTTTAAAATAATCACTAAAGAACTAATAACAAAATTAGTCGGTGGACCTATACAATCAATTAGTCGACTTTAAATTCAACTAAGAAAAAAAACTTCTTAAAATAATTCCGTTCGCGCAATCAGATTTTTAAAAAAAACTAGGAAATATAGAAAATAAAAAGCTGTAATAAAAAGTATTATGTAAAAACTTTTAAAGAATAATCATTGCATTTAATTAAAAATTCAGTAATCTTTTAATGAATGTTTTTATTTGATTATTTTAAATATCGTCTTTCTTTATTTACAAAAACAAAACTCTAATGAAAGTGTTTTGCCTTTTAAATCTTTATAAAATGTCTATTTTATCCTTTTTGCATCAGTTGTGGCTCCATAGCTCAGTTGGTTAGAGCGCCAGTCTAGTAAACTGGAGGTCGAGGGTTCGAATCCCCCTGGAGCCTTCTTTTGTTATTTTATTCTACTTATTGTTTTTTTTTGTATATATACTTTAAGAGTGAATAAATTATTGTTATTTCCTTAAATTTTAATATTATATCTTTTTTTTGTTGCGTAACAATGACATTTAAAGAACAAAATTAATTTAATATAGATTTATTTATTTGATTCGGGAAGAATCGTTACGTTCGGCGTTGTTCTCAGAGAGAGAGACTCCACACCTGCTGCTACTTCTCTTGTTTAAATGATAAATTAAATTCAGTTAATAGATTATATTTTCATTTATTAAAATTATTTTAACCTTCTAAACTAAACTAATCTATTATTTTACTCTTCTTTTTTTTTTGTTGTTGTGGGTGGCTTCTCTGTCGGGTTGTGTTTATGCTTTTAACTTTTTTTTAAATTATGCAATTTCACCATTCATTTGACCACCACCACTACTGGTAGTTAGTTGCTCTCTGACTCTGTGCTGTTGTTTGTGCGTGCAAGCGAAATGCAAGTGAGTGCATACGCACACCACACCACACTGCATGAGCATGCACACTAAGAATTAAAAAAAAAGCATAGGAAATGATGAATCAAAGCACAGGAGGGTGGCTTGGTGGTGTGTACTGGTGTGTGTGTAGATGTCTGGCTTTTTTTCAGTGTAAGTGGATTCGTTCGAAATAATCCAATCCACATTCAGTTAATTCACTGACTTTCAAAAAATGAATAAAGACTACTAAAAGTGTGATCAACTTTCTGGTATCTATCCCCCATTTTGGAACCAAAATGTAACCGGTCGATGAGAGAAAAAAAGGCTAAGGCATTTTGTTGTCTAGGTTTGGATTTTTTTTCTTTAGTTCCCCACCAAAAATTGTAGTAAACAAGCAAAAAAAATTTTTTTTTCAAAGGGATAATATATTTCTTAAAATTTTATTGTAAATAAATATTTAGTTAGATTCGATTAAATAAAAAAAAATGACTTCCAGTCAATTATTCAAAGTTTTCTAAGTTTTTATTTTTTTTCGTTAATTTCAAACAACAAATTCTAGGAAAAAAGCAACTAGTTAGTAGGAAATTTATACCAACAAATATAAATTAAATTCTTTCTAGTTTCTGTAAAAATTAAAATAGTGACTAGTGCAGCTTCTTCAACAGGATTGTATTATTTTCATAGTTTAGTGGCTCCCCTTGAATTAGATTTTCATTACCATCCATAGTTCACGGTTTTTTCGTGGTTATCTCCCTTACCATGAAAATTTATCTAACTGGTGTCTTGGAGGACTTAGTATGTCCGTTTTAAAAATGGGCTTTTAAAAATAATTTAATAAATTTTACCTTTAAGTATCCCATTCATTTTTCTCTACATATAATTCATTTCAAACTAAATTTTATTCATCAATCAACAAAAAAAATTAATTTTATCAAGTGTGTACTCTACTCTACAACACCCATTAAAAATGGTTGGTCTTTAAAATGATTTAATCAATTTTACCTTTAAATATTGCATTTTTTTCACACATAATTAATTTTAAACTAAATTTTATTCTTTAATTAACAAAAAAATAGTTTAATCTAGTTCTACAATGATACACATTGTAGAACTAGATTAAACTATTTTTTTTTTGTTAATTAAAGAATAAAATTTAGTTTAAAAATTATTAATAGTTTTAATAAAAATTTTTTTTTAGATTTACCTTAAATATAGCTTCATCTATTTCATTTCAAACTACATTTTTATTCATTAACTAACCAAAATGAACTATTTCAAATAATTATTCTTTTCAGTTATATAAGAATTTAGCTTGTATGCTAAGGTTATAATGATTAAGTGCAGAAAGTAAAAGAAAAATCAGTACAGACATCCCTAATGGTTCACTTGTGCATTATTTGGGCTGGTACTCAACCATGTACACTAATTTACTTGCATAAAGCCAGAGCTTTGGAATCGTATTACGCGAGTTCAAATCCCAGCCAAAACCATTACATTCACTTTAGGTACCTCGGGCAGATGGGGCCCGTTAACTCGGCTGAGAAACTCATTTAGGTGAAGGGCAACACTGAATTAAAACGCCCAGGTTTATAGAGCACGTAAAAATGGCTGTGTGCCTAACTTGGTTTGGTGCTCGACCAAGTAAATATGATATTCTTTCTTACGGAACTATATTCTGTTAATAAAAACCTTATTCAAGTTATTTTCTGAAAAATAATAACTAATTTTTAATTATTAAAACCTGGAGTTCTCCATTTCCTCTCATCACTATTTGCCTTTATGTCCACTGTCTACACAACTGCATGCCATTACTTACCATATTTCTAGTGTGAGAAATTTGTATCTATTGATGCATGCTGGGAATATTTTTTTAACATTCCCAGCATGCACTCCAACCTACAGCAACTATATAAACAAGCCTGAAAATTCGCGCCAAATATTGGTTTGAAGATCACACAAACGTGAAACTGGCAGTTACAAGCGGCCGCCGTTTTCCTGGTTTGGATTTTATCCTTTATACTTTTTACCTTTTATTATACACGCTCTATCACTGATATCGAGCACTCTAACTGTATATTTGAGCAAGGATAGATTGATCCCTATCAACAATATTATATATACATTTATATATAAATATATATATACATATATATATATAAATATATACATTTGGAAAAGATTTTAAAAACAGCAGTAAACGGTACACCAATTTTTGAGACAGACTGATTCCGCATGAAGATAGCCACCAAAGGTTCGAAACACGTGTACGGATGTCAAACATGAAATAAAATAAAATATATAAAAAAACAAATGTTCACAGCCTTAAAAAGATTTTTATTGAATAATCTCTATATATATATATATATATATATATATATATAAATATATAGGTTTGACACAGACTTCATGAACAATAGACCTAAGTTTTAAATCAGATTCTTCCTTCTAAATGCCTATCTAAATAAGGTTCAAAGGTTATGCCAGGAGACATGTGTGAATGTGTGTATGTGTGTAAAAATGTATTTAATGGTTTTAGAAGTCTTAGAAACTCAGCATATTTTTCCTGAAGTTATTTAGCTGTAAATCACTAATAATAATCAATATTTTTGTTTGGAATTGTTCCAACACTTCTTAAAATAGTTTCAGATCACTATCAATCATCATACAATTATGAGTCTTTGTTTTCATTCAATCTCTTTTCCTTTTTTTTACCATATGTTGCATATTTAATGATGGAGCAAAAAATAGCTTGTACTCATCAAGGGCTTTGGTTAGGGCCTCCTCAGACTCTGTGACTGCGGGGGTGGGCGCGCAAGCTTCCTAGGGGCCCGCAAGGTTACTTGGCTTCAGTGATCGTTATTAATGCAAAAATGACCACAATAATTATTTATTAGGATTAAGTAAAAAATCATTATCACACTTATATGTGGAAATATATCTCATACAATTACAAATATATATCTTACAATCCATTTGGGCAGCAAAGTTGGAGCATTGGTAAAAGCTCAGGCTCTGGAATCATTGTATACGAGTTCAAATTCCTGTCAAAACCATTCCATTCACCTTAAAAATGACCTTGTGCCAAACTTGGTTGGTGCTGCTCACCAAATAAATATATCTTACAATCCATCATTCTGTTTATCTGTCTTGATAACATTTGCCTTTAAATAAACTGCCATAATTGCCATTGCTGCTAAAACTCTGTTAAAACTCACTTGGATTTTTATTCACAAATTTGGATATTAATATTCTTTGGATATTTACCTTTTTGAATTAATACCAAACTTTAATATCTTGAATTTATCTTGCTTTTACCAGGACTAATAATAATGAATCTATCAATTAATAATTTTAAGCACTAACATAACTGTTGTGGGGTGAAACACATCTGAGAATGAACTCTTCCAATCACTATAAATGTGATCTCTCGTCACCCAGAGAGAGAGAGAGGATTTCAGCATAGCTGCCAGGAACCGCTATGCTGCCAGGCCATATGCCACTACTATGTATCTTTTGTTAATATATTTGTTAACTCTCAATGATGTCGGCTTGTTTCTTATATCTACACTGTATACAACACCACACCCAACCACAACAACTGGTGACACTAGGATGAGATTCGAACACACAATTACAACAATAACCAAGTACAAACTCCTTTACCAAGAGGGTCAAATAAGACACATTATTTGGCCAACATCTAGAATAATTAAAAAAAGAACTTTTTTTGCCCCCCTTGTCAGACCACTTGAGAGTGTCTCTATGGCAAGCTAAACACCCATTGTTTATTTAACCAAAAAGAAATCCTTTTTTTATTATTCTATTTTTTTGTATTGATTATAAAAAAAAGACAAAATAAGGAAAGAAAAGAATGTAATGTTTGTATTTTTTTTCTTTCCCCAAAATAAAACATTAGATTCATTACCAAACAGAAACCAGGCCAAATATCAATTTCTAAATTTTGTTGTTAGAATCTCCTTATGCAGACAATTTGGGTTTTGTCTTGCCCCTTCTTTCCTTCCTACCTCCTTTCCTTCTTTGATATTAGTATGTTTGGGTGTTTGAATAATAATAATAAAAAGAATATAAATATTAACCTGACACATCACCACGCCCATATTGCTACACTGGTAGGTAAAGATTAATTATTTAACCAGTTGAGCATAGGACTAAAATTTGACACAAGGTCATATTTATGTGCTCTATGGCAGGCAAAGATTCATTATTTAACCAGTCAAGCACAGAACTGAAATTTGACACAGTCATATTTTTGTGCTCCCAGCAAACTCTTTTAAAAATTCTCTGGTCTATTTATTTAAATTGAGTTTATGAAATTATTTTTCTCTTCAATATTCAGTTTAGGTGTTGCATTTTATTAGGCATATTGACTTAAAAAAAATTAAAATTAAAAAAAAAACTTGAAACTGTTGACTTTCTTAAAATAACGATTTCATATTTATATTGTAAGATCTTTTTTATTGATTTTTTTCTGTAAGTTTTATTTTAAGTGCTCAGTCAATATAAATTCTTACACTTATATAATTTGGTTCTGATGATTAATTCTAATGTTGAAAGACTCAGGTTTGGTGTTATTATTGAAGTGCTAGCATTGGTTTCCTCTGTAACCATAGAAACAGTCTAGACTTGATCTTATCAACTGATACCAAAAACCAGTTATTTACTCTGAATATTCAAACAAGAAATACATAATTTCCACCATCATTTTGAAAGTCCAATGGAGGTACACCTACATGATTCACTATCGTCCATGTGTTGGGAAAAATGACAGCATGAAAATATTAGTAAAATTATAAAAAAAAACATTGTAAATTTATATTAAAGAATGAAATAGAAATAATAAGATTTGAACAGGCTAAATACAAAATAAATCAATCCAAAGTCTTCAATGTGGGACATGAGACATACCAAAAAAATAATATAAAATAAATGAACAAATACACTTCATGATGATTATAAGGTAGATAATGAAAAAGTCCCAAGCTTGAATTTTGTATTCAATAATTTTAAATTGATTATATTTCTTAAGTTATGACAGAAGTAATTACAGCCCTACTACCTCAGTTGCTAGAGCATATTAATTTCAAGGTAAAAAAAATAATGAAGGCAATCTGAGGGTCTAGGGTTCAATTCCTAATGGGGATGACCTGTTTTGGATTTTAATCTTCAGAGTGTAGCACGTTACATACAAATAAAAATATAAATAAATAAGCAAATATGCACTGATCATTATTACAAGAAAGATTATCTGAGTTGTTAGAATAAGTTTGTCAATCTTTGCTTTGATGCATGTTGTATTGAAGATGATTTTGAAAATTCTTTTTATGATCTTTCGTTGAATTTTTTCTTTTCTCACAAGATCTTTTGAAATGGGTTCTAGAGTTCATATATACTCTTCTAGTGTGCTGAACGTTTTCGGTCTACATAGAGCATCATCAGGGTTGTCGTATAATATAAACAATACAACATACAACACACTCAATAAGTAGAATGGACAACGATAACCCTGACGATAGTCTATGTAGACCGAAAACATTCAGCACACTAGGGGAGTATCTACGAACTTTAGAACCCATTACATTACAAAGGATCTAGTGAGAAAACAAGGAAAAATTCAACAAAAGATCATAAAAAGAAAAATTAAAATCATCTTCAATAAAAAACAAAGAAACAAAAAATATAGCCGAAAAACACATTAAAAAAAAAAAAAGAAACAAAGAGAAACAACAACAAATAACTTAAATCAAAAAAAAAAAAAATGGACCAATAAACAAACAAGATTCTCTCTGAAACATGTGTGACCTTAAATAACCACAAAAGGTTGATAGGTCGTTAAACCCAAGCAAACCAACCAAATCAATACAACATGCATGAATGACAAAAAGAGTTTTTATTGGGTAAAAAAATAATTCTTTTTTTAAAAAGAATTACCCAATAATACCTTTTTACAATTTGACTTTTTTTTTTATAAAAGCAGTGGTTATTATTTTGCTAGGAGAAAATAATTAATTAATCAATTGATTTATTTATGTCTGGACGTTTTTAACACTTTCCAAATTTCACAATTTCATTTTCAAAAAAGAGCATAGTGGTTAGAGCTATTACAAATGAAATAATGCTTAATTGTACTATAATACCACCAAATATATTGTATGTGTCATGTTGGAAAACACCGGTTCCCGTCAGATCACCAAAGTTAGGCAACATCGAGCCTGCTCTGGTCAATGGTTAGATATATGACAATTTAAGAATACCAGGTACAGGACAACTTATAACTCTCTCTAAGAGAATTCTTTATAAATACCTAGTCCTTCCTGGCACCATGCTATTGCAATGGGGGCACTCAGTGCAGAAGAACAGTGGAACAGGCAGCGGAACCGGAACAGAGATCAAGAGACAGATAAGGAAAGATAGAGAATCCAAGAACTTTAGCTTAGCCCCTACTCACTTCTGTCCTACCTGTGGTAGGGGCTTTCTCGCCAATATTGGCCTCATCAGTCATGAAAGAACTCATATTGCTAATTAACGCATGGAAAGTTGGTCAGACTGAGTCTGTTACGGTCTCTCGAGCAGAAAATACAATAGGCCCTCTGCCGGCATTTTTTTTTTTTACAGTCAACCCTCATGTAGAGGCTGTGTTGCAAGTGATCTGGTTTAAGTATTTCTGGTAGCCAGTTACAGCCATTAGACATACATGATGGTGTGCAGGCAAAGTAGAGTGACCTGAATTAAAATGCCTGTATCCTTGATAATATTAGCAACCAGATGGGCCCTCGGACATGTTCCAATTGACTGAAAAAGTAAAAGTGATTTGACACGGTGTAAGTGTCCTCGATAGATTTATCTTCCCTATTTAAGAGATACCGGCCTGAAGTAAAAATCTGCCAAAAAAGAGGTACTTGTTTTTTTTATTCCTCCAACGATAACTTAAACAGGATTAGAGGCTAGAGTTAAAAAAAAGAAAAAAAAGAAAAGAAATAATGGCGGTCCGCCTCCGCCGGTCCGGTGGGGGGGGGGATAACAAACAAGTGCCAAAAAAGACAGATAATGCCGTGAGTTGCAGTAGGGATGCAATGAAAGAAAAAAAGGACCAAGACTGATTTTTTTTTTTTTAAGAGGGAGAAATA
>JAUZSX010342429.1:0-10492 GCA_034780655.1 Idiosepius hallami
AATATTTCCAGACAATATTAAAAGAATAAATATGTATATCATGTTCCTGTATGTTCCATCATTTTTTATTATATATATATATATATATATATATATATGAGAGAGAGAGAGATAATAATCTGTGTAGTAAGGTTGCTTAAATATATAGTTAGAGTGCTCAATATCAGTGATAGAGCGTGTATATTAGTAAAGTGTAGACACGGAATCAACAGCCTTCGGCGACTGTCAATATCTCGCCTGCTCAGTCATTAGGCGGAAAGCTTTTGGCCTGATGACCGCATAGGCGAGAAACTGACAGTCGCCGAAGGCTGTTGACTCCATGCCTACACTTAGCTTACAGAGAGAGAAAGAGGTTGATAATATGTATTTCAACATGCAAGTATGATGATAATTTTTCAGTTAATCCTAGTAATCATTTCGTTAATTTTCTTTTTCATCGCATTTTGGCCCTAAGTACAACACTTCTTACTAAATATTTTCATTTAATTTTTTTGTATTTCAGCAATTAAAATAAGATAAGAAAAAAAACAACACATTTTTACCCTTTTTTTTTTTATGATTCATGTTTAAGTATCTGGTTTAGAGCCTCTATCTCATAACATATATCTATTGACATCTTTCACTCACACGCATATAATTTCCAGTTTATTTCAATGTAAGGGAGACAACTGAACCTCATTTTACTAAGCATACAACTTCAGTGTACCTTTACAGGATGTGTTTATATCTCATAAGAATTTAATTATTTATTATTTATTTTTTTACATTTTAGATTAAATTCGGTATTTCATCTTTATTTGAATTTTTTTTATTTAATTTGATATTTTTATATGAATGGATAGGTTACAGAAATTATGTTTGAAAATTGAAAAAATGAAACAAATTTTTTATATATGTATACTTTTATTGAAAATGACTTATTAATAGTGAAACAGTTTGTTTCTTTTCTTTCTTTTTTTTAATTTTTAAAATAAAGTATGTCCAATAAATATTGGTAAATATATATAAGTATTCATAAAGACAATCAGTTTTTTTAAATGATGTGAATGAAAACAAAGAAACTCCATCTTGGTTTTTGATTTTTTTTTTTCCATTGAAACTAGCATGTAAAGTTGCTTAAGAAAACTTTATATAAAATTTATTATTTAAAGAAAGATTCGCCCAAAACAATAAATTCAAAATTGGTTGATTTTTATTATTAATAGCAAATGATGTTCGTAGTTTAATTATTCCAGTAAAACTTGAGAATAATGTTATTTCCTATGACAAATAATTTTAGTCCTTGAGTAACATTTATCTAACTCTGTTTTTAAGAATGAAAGGAAAAACTATATTGATTATTATTCAAGCAAATATTAAACAAAGTTTTTGAGTATTTATATGAGCAAATATAGAAGCATCAAATAATTAATAATTGTAAATTTATTTTTAGAAAAATACTTATTAACTTTAATATTTTGGGATTTCTTTAAGCACATAATTAGAAGATTTCACTAATAAGTCTAAACCTAAAAATCATATTTTAATTTTGCGTAGATGTTTCTGTTAGTTTCTGAAGTGATATTTTTTAATATTAACTCATATTAAATAAAACTCACACACACACGCAGAAATAAGTTGGAGAATTCATATCTTCTTCATATTTTGGTTTACGAGGTTAAAAATTATATTTTGTTTATGTTATAATGAAAGTTTTGTTTGCTACTGTTTTTTTTTTTTACATTTTAGAAAATAAAAAATATATATGTAACAAATGTGAACTTGTCACTCCATTTTAAATGTATTTCAGAATAGATGCTTTCAAACTATAAAAAAAAAAAAGAAACTTTCTTTCTTTTAGATAAAAATTAAAGTAACTTCATGTGCACATTTTAACGCTATTAGATCAAGTTTTAATAATAAGTGATAATTTAATGAGAATATTCAATCAATTGGTAGTACACATTTTTTTCACAGAATTGCATCCACCACTTTTACAGGTCATTAAAAGGAATTTTTTTTTTTTCTGGTGAAAACATTATTTTCATTTTAGCAGTGAAACCAAACAATCATACGCCTGCATTCTAAAGTATAAATTCTGGGGGCCATATTGAGAAACTAGCATGCTCAACTTAATTGAAATATCACAAAATAATTTGAATGAACTCCTTTAGAGTTTTTTGTTTTATTTTTATCTTTTTATTAAAAGCAATTGAAGTTTAAAAAATAATTTTAAGAATATTTTTAAACAATTTTAAAAACCCACATATAAATATACATATATACAAGTTGTCCCAATATAAATGAAACCCATTAATTTGATTATCATTTATTACTGAAACAAAATACTCTCGAAATGTTAACAATTTCTCTGAGCTTTGATATTTATCAGATTTTAGCTATAAGAACTCATTAGGGTTGATATAACATTAAACAAATAAAATAACCTTTTGCTTTTGAGTCAATTCTTTTAATTCAGCAAATTTTCCTTTTATTTTCTCATAGACTTTTTTTTTTGGGGAATTTCATTAAATTGCATTCATTTGCAATCTGTTACTTTTGATTTATTTCTAGTGACTTTTAATCAAATAAATCATTTCCGTCTGTTTTTAGTTTTCCAAATACCAAATTGTCTATTTTCGGTGAACTTTTGATCAACATTACTAATTTTAATGCTTTTTGTCTAGACCTTTCTCTTTATTGCATTAAATTAAATGTCTGAATTTATATTTATATATATTATTGCAAGGTTGTTTTTTTTTTTTTTTTTGCTTTTTTTTATAATTTTAGATCATTTTAAAAATAATCTAGCACATCTCGGGAATGTCTAATCAATTTTTTTTCTAATATTTCTTTCCGCAAACTTTTAATTAAAAATTTTGTTTAAGAATATTTTAATGCTAATATCGCCTTTTTGCATTAAGAGAAAATAGATATTACATGAATTAGGTATTCAGAAAAAAACTAAGTACTATTATACCTGGTTTAGCATGGAACTGATACGACATAAAGCTAAGTTTTTGGCTTTGTGGATTTAAAGAAAAAAAATTGTTAATAATCCAGATATTTGGATCAAGCTTATGAATTAAAATTAAAGGTGAAAATTGTATGTTCTTCAAAGGTATTTTTTAACACTTTGAAATTAGTTATTTTCAGGCAATAAAAGCAATAGTTTGTTTGACTATTTTCATAATTTAGTGCTTGAAATAAAGATGGATTAGTTACAACAATGAAAATAATAAATTCAAATCCCAGTCAAAATTATTGCATTTACCTTAAGTTGCCTTGAGTAGATGGATTGTGCAGATAGGACTTGTTAACTTGGGAGAGTAACTCGTCTAGGTGAAAGGCAAAATTGATTACAAAAAGCCTGGGGATATAATGGGCACTTAAAAATGGCCCTGTGCCAAACTTGGTTTAGTGCTCGACCAATTAAATATAAACAAGGACAAAATGTCCATTTTTCCCTAAAAATATTATTTTGTTTCATTTTATTTTGGTGTTGGTGTTGTTACCACTGTTGGTAGTGGACCTTTCTCTCTTTCTCTCTCCTTTCCTCTCTATTTCTCTCATTCTCTCTCTTTCTCCTTTCCTCTCTATTTCTCTCTCTCTTTCTCTTCTTATCTCTCCCCTCTCTTTCTTCTTCTCTCTCCCAGAGAAGAAATTAACTTTAAAATCAATAGTGAAAGAAAGAACAACATTGATAATCCATTAAACTTGTTCTCCTCTGACATTCATACAACTTGACTTAATTCTGAAATCAGATTGAAAAGACCATTTATCTCTGAAACTGTCAACATGGATTGAAAGAGTTCCAGGAAGCAAAGTTTTTAATTATATACCGACTTTAATCACAGTCTAAAACTTGGATATTAATCTCCGCTGAATTTCCCAAATATGACCATTTCTTTAAAATTTTCTAAGAATCTTTTTATCTTTTTTCTTTTTATCTTTTTTATTAGGGATTGAGTTCTATTGAGTGTAATCATTTTTTCATGGAAGTTTAAGATCAATGGACAAATAGAAGATTGTTGAGTTTAATTTCCTGTCTCATCTTCACATTCCCTTATTATATATTTGCTCCAGAGGAAGCTCCTGGTTAAAGCTTGACTTGAATATTGGATGATTTAAATCCATTTAATTTCCAGGAGTTTTAGTCATAGGGATTGTTTAGTATTTGGAGTGTTTTATTTTCTGATAATTATTATGAAATAGAGCAACTTTCCCACCAAAAAATAAAAGTATTGCAACAAAATAAAAACTTATTTCTATTTTTTAAACCTTCTTCTATAAGTAGTGCTCATCCTTACCTGGGTGCTGCAAGTTGCTTTGATGCTTCTCTTGTACTGATTTTCATCTGTATTTTCTGTAATTCCAATATATTTTTTCTTTTGAAGAAAACTGAAATAATTTTTTGCTTTCAAAAAATTATTTTTAGCAAAATACAATTATATTAACACCTAAATGAACAATGAGACTCTATCCAAAGTTGTATGCTAGATTCCTGCAAAGGTTCAATTTTTCAAGTTTGACCCATATCCAGCTATTTTATTGGCTCAAAATAAAATAGAAATTGTTCCATTGGTCAGAATATCCTATATATCAAGTCTTTAGCAAGCTAAATTTTTGGCTCAAGACTGATGAAAAGAATTTCCCCACGTCTAAATACCCCATATGTGAAATTTTAAATCTGTAACTAAAACTGGCAATGTAGTTTGGTAGAGATGGTTACACACACACACACACACACACAGTCCCTTTTATAGATATGCTAATTTACTCTGAGTATTAACTATTTTTTGAAGTTTGTTTTCCTCTTGGTAGTTTATGATGTTTTCTCACTATGTTTTGCCCAAGTTCCTCTCTGGCTATCTTCAGGTGATTGTCCCTATGGGGCCTATCATAGAGGTATTGGAGTCTTTACAGTTAGATGAACATTGTCAGACGATAGCGATTTCAATTCCTATCCAAGCTGGCCAGAGGTTTACTTGGTCGAAAATATGGTTTGATAGACAACAACTGTGGAAGGCAGTGATTACTGGAATACAGGTACAAGATTCAGCATTCCTGTTCAAGGTTTTGGTTAATCACATCAAGATGGTGTAAGGTGAACTTGGCCAAAACATTGTGAGGAAAACATCATAAACTACCAAGATGACATAAGTAAGAAATAAAGTTAATTCCCTGATTATGAAGACTCATCTCAAAAGTAAAAGTAAAAATTCAATTGAAATAGTTTACTATTTAATTCTTTTAACATTTTTCTCAAATACAATCTCTTTCAAACGATGTATATTGTCATAAAATCTAAGACACTATTCAATCGTGTATGTGTTATTTATCCATGATGCTAAAAAAAAGTTTTAAAAAAGCAATTAGAATAACTAGAATGCTCAATCTATATATTATTATACCAACTTTTTTAATTTAAGTACCTTTTTAATTTGAGTTTGTTATCAGAGCGTGATGATTGGTCAATTGGTGAAGAGAATATTTAAATTAAAGGAAGTTTTCATTGTTTTCTTATGTTATGATGAGAAGGCTTATGCTTATGTGGGGTTGAAGTTATCAACTACCGTGGAATTTACACGGGTTCTGCTAGTTATTATTATTATGATAAGAAAGAATAGATAATTATCATTTACATTTTTATATAGATTCGTTGTAATTTTTTATTTAGTATTTTATCAAAGAAAATAAATAAAATAAATAAAGGCGTTTTTTTTTTATATATTTAAAAAAAATTGTTTTCCTTTTTTTTTTGGTTGTTTGTTTTAATATTTTGTTTATTTTGTTTATTTAATTAATTTTGTTTTGTTTTGTTTTGTTTTGTTTTAAAGAAATGAAATTTGTCAATTGTTTCGTAAAACATTTTCTTCAATTTGAATATTTTCTCAAAATACAATTACTTCCTAAAATTTTCGAGTTTTCACGCGACGCGGCAAATATCCATTGAATAAGCGGGAAAATCCTCGGGGAATCGAAACGTTCCTTCACTCTCTCTATTACTCTCTCAATCTCTCCCTCCTCTCTCTCTCTGCTTCTCTCTCCCTTCATTCCTCTCTCTCTCTCTGTCTCTCTTTTTCTCCTTTTCTCTCTTTCTTTCTTTCAATCATTCTTTCATTCATTCTTTCTTTGATTTTCTTTCTTTCTTCGATTTTCTTTCTTTAATTTTCTTTCTTTAATTTTCTTTCTTTTTCTTCCTTTCTTTTTCCATTCATTTTTTTTTGTTTCTTTAATTCATTCATTCATTCATTCTTTCTTTCTTTCATTCTTTCTTTCTTTTTTCATTTTCTTTCTTTCTTTCTTTCTTTCTTTTTTTCTCTCTCAATCCACCTCTCTATTTTTCCCCCTCTCTCTTTCTTCCTCACTCTCCCTCCCTCCATCTCTCCCTTTCGTTTTCTCTCTCTCTCCCTCTCTCTCTCTTTCTCACTTTCTCTCTCCCTCCCTCTTTCTTTCTTTCTTTCTTTCTCTCCCCTCCCATCTCTATTTCACTCTCTCTTTTTCTCTCTCTGTTTTGCCGCCGATTACTCTTTCGCACTTCACTGTCTCTCATACAAATAATCCACACACGCACACACCACACAAATACTCCATATTCATACTCCATACAAATAATCCACACACACACACACACACACACACCACACAAATACTCCATATTCATACTCCATACAAATAATCCACACACACACACACACCACACAAATACTCCATATTCATACTCCATACAAATAATCCACACACACACACCCCACACAAATACTCCATATTCATACTCCATACAAATAATCCACACACACACACACACACACACACAGACACACACCACACAAATACTCCATATTCATACTCCATACAAATAATCCACACCACAAATACTCCATATTCATACTCCATACAAATGATACACACACACACATGTTCAGATGTACAGAAATTAATTTATTTGGTTATTTTTTTAGAAAAGATTTGATTGAGTATGAATTGTTAGAAAAGTTATGAAGAAGGCCACCGACTGCTTATGACCCAATTTTTAGAAAGCACTCCTAACTTCATTATCTATATTTCAGGTATTTAATGCATATTTGAATATTAAATGAAATCTATGAATAACAAATATCTCTGTGATTACTGTTAAGTATATCATAATTGAAATTTCACCTTGCAAGGGAAGCATAGTTTAGTATATCCTCTGGCAGATTGAAAAGGTTTTACCTGACATGTAAAATTAAGGAAAATCTCTCCCCATGAAACTCCTTCCCCATTTGGCGCAGGCCCAGTTTAAAGTAGTTGTGTGGCGTATTGCCCTGTCATAAAACTTTCAAAAAGTGTCTGAACCCCTGTATTCAGAATTTCTCTTTGAAACTTCACCACATACTTTACAATAAACTCTGTAATCTCAAGGGAGATAACCTGCCCATTCACAGAAAGTTATAAAGAAAATAATAATTCAATGAATGTGGTTAAAAAAGATAAAATGAAAAACTTGTAGAACTAAATACAAAACAAAAAGAGAGAGAAAGGCCACTGTAAAGACATGAAGCTATATCATCTTCAGCTTATCACCCACAACCAAAACCATAGGACAAGCAGGTGGAAATCTGTAATCCAGGGATTAAATGGAAAATTTAAATTGAATTGATATATGCAGATGTTTCCATTAACAGTTGACTTGATTGGCTGGTTCATTTGTTTTATAGCATTCCGAATTTTTTAGTCATTTAAAGCAAGGAATATCCATTTCTGTTAAACATTGTTTTTTTACCAAATGGAGATTCATACCTTTCCCAGGGGCATTAGCCACAAATTGATTGATGGAAGATTGATAGGTCAGATTAGAAGTAATAAATTATTGTCATTCAGTTTATTTAGAATTTTTCTTTCATCTTTACTGCCATACAAGCAGAACTCATATTTTTTGGTATGGTTAAAAATATATGTTTGAATCAAATTATTATGTTATGATTCAATACAAAATCTTGTATAACTATTAACATAGTGCCAAACCACTATTTCAATCTTATTGGATCTCACCAGTCATATGCAATGTTAAAATTCCAACTCCAAGGGGTATTCTTACCTGCAGACCATGTAGTGTGAAAGAAATGCCCTAACAACTAACTCAACATATTTATGCATTCATAATGGCAATTTTTACAATTTTACACTTAAACATAGCCTTGCTCTTCCTTCTAGAAGCTGATATTTTTTTTTTATTATCATGGGTATTTTATCTAAGGACACTTCCAGATTCATGAAGAACATCTGTGAAAATTTTCAAGAAAATTTGTTTGGATATTACAGAGTCCATGGGGAATGAACACGAAGACAGATAAAAAAATTTGCATTCATATATAAGGTTAGATTCACAAGTTTTCAGCCAGTTTACTTAATGATTTTGAGACCCTTTATTTTGAGTATGCAATATAATATCTAGACATAAACTGATGTGTAAACAATGGTCATATGGATTACCTTATGCAGGTTTTAAGTAAAATTCAATTGGAGGCTAAATCCTGGTTTTAGGGAAAAATAGCTGAAGTAATACCAAAAAAAGAGACAAAAGAAAATACGGTTTGACCCATAATTAAAGATAAGAATAAAAGTCCGAATGATTTATGTTACAATATTTTTGATTTTATGGGTATGACTATTGGGTTTAGAAAGTGGAACAATTAGAGAAAAGAATGAATACAAACTATATTATATAATCTGCTAGAGGAACCCTGATTTTCATTTATTGCCAAACTTGTCAGACATAACACATTCTCCACATGAATTTGGACTATTAATTAATGTTATTATTTTTACCACTGCTAATTGCCTGTAATTACTGCTGCTGCTAAAATAAAATTTTCCCTGGATTTGCCATTTGGATTATTTCATTACCTTTTTTCTTTATTATTACAGCTTTTTTTACTTTTATAATATTCTAAAATTAGGACTAGTTTGTCTGAAATAAAAATGGCCCTACAATCGACAAAAATAAAAATTAACAAAAACCATCAGCTAAATGGAGGCAAGAAATTAAATTCATTAAAAAATAAACTTTAAAGTCCTGAACCAAATCATATTATTGAATCAGGGCTTAAGAGTTTAGTTGTATGAAATAATAAACTCAGTAAAACTGAACTCAGACAGTAAAAAAAATGAGAGAAAAAAACATAGGAAAAACAAAAAACAATACCAATTTGCTGCCATTGAATGGATTTAATATTCTTGCTGCTATAAATTTTATCTGTGTTGGTAATTAAAGTTTAAATAAAGATGCTTTAAATGTTGATGTCCAATTGGCAACCGGAAATAAAAAGGAACTATTGATAAATAATTAAGATTTTATTAATATCTTTTTGGGTATACTAAATACTTTTATAGTACATGTGTATACTATATAATGACAATGACATCTTATATGTATGTGTGTGTATATATGTATATATATATATATATATATATATATATATATATATAAACTGGGAAATATAGTGTATGCGTATATATAAAAAGTAGAGACCAAAAAATAGAAAAAATGGGATTAATGCATTGTGTTTATATGATCATAATTTTTGAAGCTGTGTCCCTTGCACAAAAAGGATATCCAAAAGGCAACCAACACAGAGACCTTTGAAAATGGCCAGCTTCTGTGTTTGTAAAACGTAATAAATCTGATTTATTGTCTCCTCTCTGGCACGACGCACATTTCAAATCCTTTTTGAACTACGAGAGATCAATCACTCTTTCATTGTCATCGGGGCCCGAACGACCGACCGAAACGAAAGCTGCTCTGCACAGAGGAGAGCAGCTATTGGGATACAGTGGCAGGTTTCATGCCACCTCGTTTTCGTTCAACATTTCCTCCACTGTCAACTCCTTTTATATCGGTCGACCCCGATCCACGAAGCCCAACAAGCAAACAAGTCAGACGAATATCAAAATCGTTTTTTTGTTGTTGTTTTTTTTTTAGACCCAAACAAACACACACAAAAAAAAACAAAAAAAGACAAAAAACACAGGAACAGAAGCTTTAAAAAAAAACGAAAAAAAATTTTAAAAAAAAGATAAAGAAAAAAAGATGACATCGAAGTGTTCCGAAAAATAACAAAAATGGCTGACCAAACGTTATACAACCTCCCCCCACCTCCCCCCCCAAAAAATAGAATTATACCGGATGTGAGTTCCGTCTTCTGAAGCATGTAACATATATTCAACCCGACCATTGTTAGGATCTAATGGGGATGTCAAGCATGTGGCCATCTGAATCAGTTCAGGTGAAAAAAAAAACCCTAAGCGATTAACTTAATTGTTTGTTGTGAAGTCAGCAGAAGAAACGTAGACAGACTTTGGAATCTTCCTACACGAGTTCGAAACCCATTCGTTCCATTTGCGTCAATATTTAGACCACCACTTTCACTTTAGCAGCCTCGGGCAGATGTCGCTCGTTAGCTCGGGAGAGCAGTTCATCTAGGTGAAGGGTAACACCGAATATATAAAGCCCGGGTAAGAGCACGTA